>OMKP01061638.1:2909-20842 GCA_900302375.1 Bathygadus melanobranchus | reverse complement strand
ACAGGGAGCCGTTCCATGTGACCTGATATGTGCGGTCCGTCAGGTAGGAGGTAAACCAGGATAGTGCAGTTCCCGCAATGCCGAGTTCGGCAAGAGTGGAGAGGAGGATCTGATGGTTGACAGTGTCGAATGCGGCAGAAAGGTCAAGTAAGATAAGTACTGATGAGAGGGATGAAGCTCTGGCGGCATGGAGGGACTCTGTCACCTCGAGCAGGGCCGTCTCAGTGGAGTGTGCGGCCTTGAAGCCTGACTGGTGGGGGTCGAGCAGATTGTTTTCAGAGAGGTAGGAGGACAGTTGGTTCGAGACGGCGCGTTCTGTGTTTTTGATAGGAATGAAAGAAGAGATACCTGTCTGTCCGGTCTGTAGTTCCGGATCTCGGCCGCGTCAGGCGGTGGGCCTGATTTCCTCCATTTTCTCTCAGCTGTCCGTAGCTCTGCTCTACAAGCCCGCAGAGGTTCGGACAGCCAAGGGGGACGGGGGGAGGACCGTGCTGGTCTGAAGGTGAGTGGACAGAGAGTGTCCAGGGAGGAGGAGAGGGAGGATAGCCGAATAAAATACAATAATAGCCAACTCAAACGAAAATAAGTAGTTGGCCATAGATACTCCCAGTATTGGTATTTGACACACATGCACATGCGCACACACAAATGCACGCACGCACGCAAGCTTAGTGGCCAACCTATTCATTCACAGGATCTCTTGTGACCCATTGAGGGACGCGAAACCTCACATCTGTCAAAGTGTCACCAGGTTTGATGTCAGCAGCCTCCCCTTCACACACACACACACACACACACATACACACACACACACACACTCTGACTGCCTTTAGAACAGGGATTACCCAGAGAGATCAGGCTGGTCTGTCACAGTGTTTCTCACGGCCATTAAAACATACGTCTGTCAATCTGCACCCCACCCCCACCCAAACCCGCCGCCCCCAAATCAACCCTTCGCATTGATCGATGACAAAGACAGCCACCCACTTGTGAACAGGGGACCGGGGGTGGCTTCAACTGTGATCGATGGAATGGCGTTGTACCCTGTTATAACACATTTCATCCCAATGATGGGTAATTCAGCCAGTTCCTTTATTGGAACTTCACTTCCTCATTCATTCTTGGTATTTCTCTCTTCACGGACGTGTGTGGTTTAGTTGATAGTTCATTACCAGAAGTACAGTCTTAGCTCACTGTAGTGCACTAGCTCATACACTTGTGTTCTCTCACTAATTCCAAAGGGATTGAGCAACACGTCCATAAGTCTTACATTTAGATGAGTAGTAATTGCGGTTTGAGAAGGATTTTGGACAAGGCTTGTTCCCTGAGTGACTGCCCAAACAAACATTCACCATGTTTTGTACGTTGTCATGAAGGCCACTCTCCTCTGTTAAACCTTTTAAGCCGCCTGCCCACAAATCCCGTTGGCCACGTCTAATGAGGCTACGGGACTGTGAGCAAGTTGTTTGTGTCTTGGGCTAAAAGACTGAAAACACACATTTGCTCTGTTTTGGCTTCATCTGAGGGCATCGGATCTGTGGCTGTAGCAAAGCTTGTTGTAATTGCTCTGTGACTGTTTCCATCTGCTCTGAAGTGTGTGTGTGTGTGTGTGTGTGTGTGTGTGAACACATGAGCACGCTTGTCTAATAGATAAATAATATGACAGAGCAGCGGTGGTCAGGTTCAGGGGGGGTGGGGGATCAAGCAGGGGGTCAGTCAGGGAAAGTCTTTGCAGTGATGCAGTGGCATGGATGCACCATGGCTACACACCACCACTTCTGTTGTTCTGTGTGTGAAGGCAGGGTGGGAGTCTGTGAAGGTTGTATGGGGAGGAGGTGTGCGTGTGTGTGTGTGTGTGTGGGGTGGGGGTTATTACCAATGCTCAGCAGCACACACTCGCCATGAGTTCTTAGTAGACTTTTCCAACCCAAACATAACTGCTGGGACCACATAGCGTTATACCCATGGTGATTATGGAAAGTATCTGGCACATACAGTTATGTATTTTATTCATCGTTTATTTTCTGTTACTGATTGCCTGGTGTCGGACCAAGCGCTTATTTTCATCCCGACAGTGAAGAGGTCCTCCAGAGGTGCCGTTTATTGCTGTTACAGTGCATCCATAAAAGGCCCTGGCTTTTTATGTTTTTGTAGTCCTTACCGGGCTGTTGGTTTTGGCTTAGCACCCGTGATGGTGCTTCCACAGAGGTTCATCCCTCTCGCTCTCTTCTCCACCAGGGTCCCCCTTCACCCCCTTCACCCATTAGGGTTGTGCCGCGACCGAAGGCGCGCGCTCGTCTGATCGCAATTTTCGATGAGGGGTCGGCGTTATTCTAGCGTTATTCTGAAACACAGAAGCACAGCGATCGCCAGCATGCACCATGTCCTTACTTGAACCAAATACGGCTGCAGGGATTCGTCAATATTTTTAATTGCGTTTCTTTTCATTTTTTAGCAAATCGTTCAATTAAATTTGTTCATTAAAAATGTGTTACTTCAATATCACTACGTACAGTAATCGCTGCATTCACATCAATCGTGTTTTGCTCCCATCATTGGTCGGACTCTGCTCCTGTCAACACCAACAGATTTAAAAAAGACATTGCAGCTGCAGCAGAGTCTGCTACCAAAGAGGTTGCGTGCAACGATTTCCCCAGACCGAAAGCTTCAAAAGTATGGGCATACTTTTAAATTAGCAGACAACAAAACGACCAATTGTTCGGACAGTTTTTTCCCTACATCCTTCTACCTCTCTCTCTCTCTCTCTCTCACTCTCTCACTCACTCACTCTGTATCTATGTCTCTCCTAGGGCTGCACAATAAGTCTTATATTAATTGCAATGCCGATATTGGCCTTGCCAATTAATTGACTGTGGCTACGGGGGTGATAATTCTTGTATGTATTTATGTATTATATGAAATGCCTATATTATTATGCCTTTACAGTCTCCATTCCAGAACACAAAGTGTGTATGTTCTTCTTTTTCTAGTAAAATGTGATCTATCTATAGCCTTAAGAAGACTGAATTAATGTGAAAAAAGTCCTATTTTGATTAAACATTTGAATTTATTTATTTAAAGGTTTATAAAATACATTATTATTGTGACTGCAGTTTTCTGTTGATTTAGAAAGTGCAGTAAAATAATTGTGTGAATGGATGACTAATCATTAGGGGTGTAACAGTTCGGTACGATTTTGGTACAGCAGAAAAAAATGCATGCAAAACATAACATTTCTCTTAATTTATCAATAATAAGTTACAAACGTATATATATATATATATATTAGAAGCTTGTACACGTCCTGTACCGATCCGAACGTCCTGTACCGACCAGTACGAGTATACATGTGCCATTACACCCCTGCTAATTGTGATCACAATATTGAGCAACGTGATCGTGATTATCATTTTAGCCATAGTCGTGCAGCGCTAGTCATCTGTGGTGATTAGGGAGTGCCGTGATTCATTAGCTCTGCTTATGGTTTTTAACTGCCTTGTAACACTCGTAACATGCCCCTTTAACCCCTCTGCCTTGCACATCATTCCTAGGCTTCCCTAACACACACACACACACACATGCGCACACACACATGCACACACACACACCCTGTATGTATTTCCCTCCCCCTCGTGGAGCTATCTACTCTAGTGTTTCTGTAGTCTAGATGGCAGTGATACAGTAAAACATTACATGAATTTGGTATTTCCAGTTTGCACTGTAGGAATACACGCACACATGCACATATTCACACTGTTGATGGCTATAACCATGGTGACAGGAGGCTGAAGGCTTCCATGGCCTTTGGGTGAACTCTTGGCTGCTCAGTGAGGAGCCTAATGAAAATCTTGGCTAGCTAGAGCCAGGGCTGGGTTTCCTAGCCAAGTGCCTTCACACAGCCACCCATGGACACCCAACACACACTCAAACGACAGGGTTCACTGCAGAGCTACAGCGCCACAGGTCTTATCCAGGTTCCTCTATGGGACCCAGGTTCTCCCCAACAAATACATTTGTTACAGCACCTCTGCCTGTTTAAAAATATATGCTGGGAGAGTGCGAACCAGTACGGCAATGTAGGCAGCTGACACGTTGGGTTGGGACAACTGTCCTGGCCGAGGTCCAGGAGAGGCTTAGCATTGGAGAGCACTGATAGGTGGTTGAGCAAATGAATGATGAGTGTGTGGCTTGGGTGGAGAGTCCCCACAGCATTTGATGCCTCGCCTAGGTGACTTGGCACATGCTGCATTGCATGATTTCCCAAACTTCTGTGGCAGCATTCTCACCACACCCTTCCCTGTCTTTCCTCACCTGCATATCCAATTAGGCCTGTGATGGGGGACAATATTCAGCAGAGTAAGTTAACCTCTTCGTCCCGAAAGGACCCGTATCCGGGCTACCCCCCAACCCCCCCAAAACCCCTAGTCTATCATAACCATTGATAGCTAAATGAAACACTATATATTTTATTACACACCACTTATTGTAAACATGTGGAACGACGAGCTACATCTGTGTAGTTATTTATTTATTTAATATTGACTTAAATGGCATTCCATATATTATAGCCCCTGTAGTTGTGGAGATATACTTTATTTTTGGCAAAAAGCTGAGCCAAAGGATGACCAATAGCTGAGCTGGATTGTATTTTCTCTGTCGCTAGTTTCTAGCGAACATAGAGAATAAAGAATTTGTTGATGTCTCCAGTTTCCCGGAGCTATAATCAGCCTGTTTGTCTACTGGGACAAAAACATAGATGCAACATAAATGTGATCTTCATTTCTGTTTGTTGTATTCTGTACTGAGACTGAAGAACCAGGTCAAATCTATTGAAATTTACATTTAGGACATTTGGCCGACGCTTTTGTCCAAAGTGACTTAAAATAAGTACATTCGGCGAAAGAGTGGAACAACAATATATCGCTGATGGTACAGTAAGATTTGAATAGAACAACTTTCAAGCACTCAAGATTGCTTTCCCCGGCATGAAGAGTAGCTCAGTCTTGTCAAGGTTGAGCTTCAGGTGATGCATGTCTTCCATTTGCTGATGTCTGCCAGACATTCGTGTTGCGATCTTGGTGTCAGAGGGGGGAAAAGAAAGGAATAGTTGGGTGTCATCCGCGTAACAGTGATAGGAGAAGCTGTGTGAGAGATCTAGTATATAGGGAGAATAGAAGTGGTACTAGTACTGAGCCTTGGGGGACAAGGGTGTCAAGGGAGCAGGGTCTGGACAAGGGTCTAGGAAGTGAACCAGGATAGCGCAGATCCAGCAATGCAGAGTTCAGCAAGAGCGCAGATGAGGATCTGGTGGTTCACTGTCGAACGAAGCAGACAAGTTGAGGAGAATGAGCACCAATGAGAGGGACAAGGCTCTGGCGGCATGGAGGACAGAGATTGTGTGGAAACATACGGCAAACAATGTGATTCTGATTTAATTATTAGATAAGATTAAACTTTGATTCCATTGTTATGTTGCCATGTATTCAATTGCCAAAAGTACATTTTTGTATTTTTTAGGATAAACATCTGAACCAAATAGCGCACAGCCCGTTAATATGTTTTAAGAGTAGCTCAGTTTCTAAAAAAACATTATATTATATATGTTGCATATTTCTAATGTAATACGAGTTATGTTTAGCGCCAACACAAGTTGCTGATGTAAGCAATGGGCTACGATTTAATTTGCCAGAACGTCTCATAGTGACAAATACCGGTACAGTCGGTTTGCATAAAATTAAACCGGTATAAGCTTGCACACCGCACCGCACAGATAAAATCAGAAACTGCCCAACCCTACAAATCCCTTGAGGTTTTAATCTCAACGAACCCCTGTATTTGTGAACCAGGTTCACAAATGTTTAAGGCATGTTTCATGTTTAAGGCGGACATGCTACATGAGCGGTGTTAATTGCTTCTGTTTTTTAAGGAATTGTTCACTGAACCCCAACTAATAACTACTAGTAAATTATACTACTAATGGCAGAAGAACAATTGTTTTGTGTGCTGAAATGCACTCGATTCGCCATGGCGAGGGCAATGATTTACTGGGAGGATGTTTTTGAGCAATTTCCTTCACTCGATGTGCTTTGTTCGCCCGTCAAAGAAAGGAGTAATAATGAAAGTCCCCACAAGTCGTCTCCAGGGTTGCAGTCGCAGGCCTTCGTCAGCCTCTATGATTAGACGAGAAGAAAAGTCTCATTCAGGAGGCTGGACCATCTCCAACCTCTAAATGTCAGCCACACTTTTGTTCTTCTGCAGCTTCACTCTGCAGCCTAGGGGAAAAATGGCACAATGAATGCCCAGGTCAACCACCTTAAACCACCCGGTTCGGTTCTAAAATCCCAAACACAGGAACAAAATGAACTCGGTTTCACTGTTCACAGGGAACTTTCAATGTCTGGCTTCCTTTGAGAGATCTCTAGACATTTTCAACTCTTGTGGCTCATCATTACGGCCATCTTTGCAATACTTTTCATTATCCACACAGTATCTGTTACACTAGTATACTGTTTTACAAAAAAATGTGTTAAGAGCTGCATTGCTATGAGTTGATACTTTTTCATGTCAGCCTTCTTAAGAACCAGATCTTTATGAGCATTTGGGTTCCCGTATGTTGGTCCCCAGAAGGCGTGTCTGCTCAGTAGCTGACTGGAACTATCACTAGCTTCTCAATCCCTCATCTAGGACCAGTTTCTCCAGAGAGTTTTGTCCTGGTGCCTGCCAGACATGTGGTGGTTATCTGATTTTATGATCCTGCAACTGGCGCTAATGCTCTGTCTGGATCCAATAGACCAGAGTTTGATTTGTGTACATCCTTCAGCAGATGGATGAAAAAAAAGGCCTTCATAGAATCAATACACATTATTCTTAACCCTCTGCATTTTGTATGTCTCAACATTTGGTTTGGCCGGGGAGCTTTTGCTTTATAGCCCTGGCTAATGTAGTCCTAATGGGGTGGACATATCTTCAGCTCTGACGCATGAATGCATTAACATCTCGATGAAGGGAAGACTCCTATTGTACAGTTTACATTCATGGGATGTTTCTCAAATTGTATTTGACAGTGATGATGTACATTAGCAGATAACGCCTAATCCCTGTCTGAACTAGCTTGCAGTTGAGGAGTCCCACTCCATTGGATAACTGAAGCTTGAACAAAAAAGGCCTCCTATTTCTCTGTACCAGAACAAGCATCAAATGTGTCTGTATGTGTGAGAATGTGTGTGTTTGCTTTTGGTGCCGGCAGGTCGAGGGGTCACAGCATAAGTATGTGGAACGTCTTGTGGCTGAGGCTACAGACGGAGGCTACGTTTGAAGCATTATAATTCAACCAGGGCCAACCTTGATTGAAGCCTCTCCCTGTATTGCCCTTCTCCTCTCCTCGCTCTGTAGTCGTCTGCCTCTCAAACTACTTCCAGTCTCCTCTGCTGCCCTCTGCTTCTCGCGGTCCTTCCTTGACAGTCATTCAGTGTTTGTGGCTTGTGGTTTTCTGGGTTACAACTAGGAGGCACATCCCCTTGCCAGTACAGCCCCACCTTACACACACGCACACATGCACACACCCAGATACCTGGTAATTATACAATGACAAACAATGGGTAACAATGCATCTTACCTGCAGTGTTTAAAACAAAGCAGACAGCAAAGCAGGTGTACATTTGGTAAGCAAACAGATTCTAGTGTTGGGCATAGCAGAGGGAGAACTCTGAGGAGGCTCTGAGGTTTACCAGGTGGCCACCATTCTTCTTGTAAAGTTTGCCCAATTGGGTTAGGGTTAGGGTTAGGGTAGGGTTAGGGTAACCCTACCCTAACCCTAACCCAATTGTCTTGTAATTGCCCTTTTGGTTTCAATCTAAACGTGAACAACTTGCATGGGTTTCCCCTGCCGAATACTGTATTTTTAAAATCTCTATCCCAGACCCTACTCCGATCTGATATAGTTGCTGTAAGGTTAGCTTTTTAATTAACCCAGCTGATTTACGCTAGTTTGCTCTAATGGGACAGGGGAACTTGTGGCCCAGGTTAATATGCAGCACTAGCCTTCCTGTATCTACTGGGAAAAGATGGACAGAGAGACAGAGGTAGCGTTAATGGTAAGCTGCCCTGCGTCTTCACTATCATATATAAACCATTAGCTATATACCTACCTACCTATAACTAGTATATGTGCATACCTATATAAGTATATTTTTTGTACTTCTACACCCAATGTTACTCTGAGTAACCCATTAGCACGTAGAGACTGGTAATGTCCATGGTCTAGCTCTGCGTACAACATAGTATGCAGCGTCGGACACACGATAGGAAACAGTTATAGGTCCAGCATTTAGTTTGGGGTTTTGACCCTGCAATAAAGAGTTGAGCGTGGAATTCAGAATTGGAATTGTAGGAATAGCTTTTGATTTTGTTCTTTTTAAAAAAAAATGCAGACTGAATAGGAAAACCGGGAATTGCAGCTCTCGTGAAACTGTTAAACCACATCTGACATCTGGACGAACATGTAAAAGATTGGGTTCCCGGGGCCATTCAGAGCCCTTTTGCCAGCCGCTGGTGTGAGGCGCCTAGCAGGTCCTGGATACAAGGCCAACTCCAGCCTTGTATCCAGGACCTGGAATCAGAATTTGCAGGTACATTCTTCATTGAGGTTGGATTTAAAATGTTGATGAACAGATGACAGACTAACAGTAGAAGGTGTTGTTGATAAATCCTTGAACATATTACGTTGTACCTTCGTTTAAAACATAGTGGTTCCAAATGTAACACTGGATACAGTAGTGGGTAGTGGTTGAGCTTCAAATATGTAAGTAGGCCTATAGCTCAATGGCATGTCTCAGTTTCGTATGTGGCGCAATCTATGTTCACATACCAATTATTATTTTCCTATACTATCCTAAATCCATTAAAAGTTCAGATTTTTGGCTCTTCCTTTGTATCTTGTAGTTATTCCCCCTTTTGTTAGATGGATCTGTTTTGGACTGCACCTGTCAGTGCCATGTTTTACTAGCAGGATACTCCTTTAAACTATTTATTTTAAATCCAGCTTCAAATGGAAGAATATCAGTGCCATATGAATAGGTATGTCATGATATATCATTGTATGTGTCTGGGTATTATCGACATTAACATCTTAAACCGTTGCGAAGGTGATCATTTCTCTATGCCAAAATGCTGTATGTCTTTATTTTTCTTAGCAAAATAAACTCACGTGCCACTAGACGGGACAATAG
This sequence comes from Bathygadus melanobranchus, assembly GCA_900302375.1. Lineage (NCBI taxonomy): Eukaryota > Metazoa > Chordata > Actinopteri > Gadiformes > Macrouridae > Bathygadus > Bathygadus melanobranchus. The sequence goes on along the minus strand of OMKP01061638.1, from coordinate 11,615 downwards.
CTCTCGTGACTTGACTCTATGCAGTTCATGGGAAGTGCAAACTTTATTTTGAGCACTGTTTTTCCAAAACCTCTTGTTAAGTTCTCATCTATTTTATTTGCTCAGTTCTCAGAAATTGCCTCCAGAAAGTACATCTTTACCAGCAAGAAAGCGATTCCTTCAGACTACTACGACATTTAAAAATGTCTGCTTCCGCCCATTTTATTTTGCCTTTTACAAATTCATACTCCTTTGATGTTAATTTTATGACAAACTTTTCCTAGCTATTTCTGAATTTCTCCAAACCAGTCTCTACTCCAAAGCTGCGCAGCAGCGGAAGAACCTTGGCTTGGCAATGGTGTGAACAGTCTGCATGAAACTGAAATATATCATAGTGGGTGGTTGGATTTAAGCCTATGATTCAAGATCGTTACGTGTCAATTTGCGCTACTGCAGAGTATGTGAGGGAGCAGACTGACAAATGCTTTCCTAAAATGTGTTGTCTGGCATGCGAGTGCTTTTATTACCCACTATTCCTGGTGAATATACAGTAATATAATACAAAAACGACAAGTGATGAATGTTCAAGGAGACGGGGGACAGTCAGTCGCTAAAACAATAACATCAGAGAGTTGTGATTCATAGTTTAAATCTAAACTTAATATAGTTTGGCTTAAGTTGCAAACATCCGACAGCCCAAGATATATTTGTCTCAAAAATACATTCCGGAACACCGTTTGCACCGGCAATATTTATGAACGAGCAATATTTGTGAACTTGATATACGTTTGGAATATTATAATTATAATAATCCTGATTCCCTATACTATCAGCACCTCTAATCTTATGTTTATGTTTCGTCAGTTTTTGTTTGTTTGTTTGTGCTTCCTCATAGCATTAAATGTACTCTTTGCGTTGTGTTTACAACAGTGAGTGATATCAGCCATCTCCATTCCTGCCGATAGAATCACCATAGAAACGAAGAGGATAATGGCACATGCTGGCCATTCTGAGAGGCGTTAAGGCAGCTGTCTAAGGTAGATTGGAGTGGCATTCACAAATTAACCCTCATTATAGCATTAGAACAATTAGCTACTCACAGCCAGCCTACATCTACACAAGGCCACCGTTTCACACTGTGAACTCCCTATGAGTCGATTAACCCTTAAATAATTGGTCTGATCACCTGCCAACTTGCTGAATATGTGAATAAAACATCAACGAATACATTCATTTTATTTTGTGCAACTGATCAAAACTTTTGATAGTTGATAGCTTACTATTACTATTATTATTGATTACAATCATGCAATTGATTACAACAGCCTTTTTGTATGGCATATTGACGTTGCATATGAAAAATTATGTTGTATATGTCAGGATTGGACAGTTATGACCAAAAATAGTCTTCTGAGGCACTATTAATCAACATTAGTCAACTCACAGACAGCTCTTCTATTAATAGTAAAAACACAATATCGTGCATCAGCATGGCGGTACTTGAATAGTTTGTGTGTAAACGCTAACGTTTATTAACTTTATTCAATAATCTCCCTCCATTTCAGATCACCCTGGTGGAGAGCTGGTCTGCCGCCCAGAGCGAGGGAGTGCCACCAAGTGAGTATATTCCACTTCCTGTGGAAACCATTTTTAGGGATATATCTTTAAGCTAGATAGCAGCAGCACCATCCATCCATACGCTGCAATTATCCACAGAACAGAGCTGCCCCAACATGCCTGTTGCCAGGGTTACTGTTCCACTGTCATGCAGATTCCTTGCTGAAACATCCCACACTTTCTCTGAGCTGATCATTTTGTACTTCGAAGCTGTGAGCGAGGAATTGTTTGGTCGAGTCCCTCCCTAACCCTCTCTCTGAGGGGAAAGCTGTGATGATAGTTATTTGAAGGTCTGCAAGCAAGTGTGCAGGCAAAAGGTCTTTTTCAAATGGTTTCTTTCAGAGCACTTAAACAATAGGCTGTCAAATGGATGGAAAACCTAATGGAGGGATGCAGTGAGACCTATAATTTCTCCATACATTTTTGCTGCAGATTAGGCAGTTATGACAGGTTAACCCATCGGCCCTGTTCACACCTGACATTAACGGGGGCCTTGGGTGACCCCATCACAAGTGGACAGCTGTAAGTACAGGTGGGTGAATGCACCCACGACGCGTTGAGGATGCATTGAGATCCGATCACTCAGACCACATTGGGAGGCGGTCTGGGCCACATAGTGTGTATGCCAATGTGTAGGAAGTTGAAGGCGGTCCTTCAACGTGGCCCAGACTCAACTGACGTCCTCTGTGTGAGCGGATGTACATACTCAATCACGTGCCGACCAAGTGCGACTCAACACAGACGAAGAAGAGCGAACAGACATCAACGACTGCAACAACAGCCAAAATGGATTCTTATGGACACACAGGAAAACATGTTGTCTGATTCCCATTCAGTACAACGGAACCTGGACCGATGAATCACCGGGTGATTCATGAGGAGATGGAAATATTGGAAATATTACAAAAATGTTGATTTGAAGTACTTCTTTATTCTGAGTGCTGTAGTGGATGAAACTAATATCTAATATCTGTTTGGCTACAACCCAGTATGCATCATACATTTCTATTAGGCCCAATACTGATGACTGAATTTTTTTAACTTTGTCCGTAGCTCGTCCTTTAATAGTTTGGACATATATGGTTCTCTTGGTACTGGAGTTTTGTATTAGGAGTCTTGGCTTCCCTCCCATTTGTTATCAGCGCATACCGCTACTCAGATCCATGCCAGCGTCTCCCCACCTATCTCTTAGATTACGATGACACGTTTTTTTGAAATGTAATGGCTGTATGTTTGGAATGAAATGATAACTCCCGCTATGGAGATCCCCCCCTCAAGCTCTATTATCTGGTACATTGGTGTTAGACTGTCACTTTTTTGTTGTTGTTTCCTGTTTCCAAGATTGCCCCATTCTGTGTGCTTCTTGAGATGTGCCTGTAACGCCTTCTCGTGAGGCGAGCGCCTGCGTAGGTGGACCTATGAGATCGAAATGTCGTCGCGTTGAGTTGCGGTAAAGCCTCCTCTCTCCGTCTCTTATTTTCCTCTTCCCTCGCTCCACCTCCCCACCTCCAGCCAGATTCTGTAGCACAGTGGAGAGTTGTCCTCCCACACACAGATACGCCACGCTATCTAGACGCACACACACACACACACACGCACGCGCGTGTACACACACTGTTACTCAGTCCTGCATTCACCCATGCATCAGAGGGACAGGCCAAAGTGTGTGTTTGTGTGTACCCTAGATTCAAGGAAACAACAAGGCTATTCTGTTCCTCTATTTCTAACGATCTTAATCTAAATTCAAGTTAAAATGCACATGTACAAATGTGTGTATGTGCCCTTGAATGTCCAGGGTTGTCCAGATCACATCATTGCTCTTAGCTCGCTCACAGCATAGGCCAATTGCACAACATATTACATAGCTCACGCTTTGTGTAAGACCCCCATGCACACACACACGCAACACAAATTGTGCCGGTTTTGTATGCAACACATTTATTGCGTTGTCCTCTAAATAACAACAGACCATTTTCACTCATCCAATGGCAATGCAGCACTCTTACAAGGGATTGGCCAAACGATTTGCATTGAGCAAGAATAACCAGCGTGCGTGCGTGCCCTCTCTGCATGTCTCGATTTAGGGCTAGCAAAATCCAATTTCTGTTTATCCCAGCTGTTACTCTCATCGCTGTTGTTTAATAAAAACACCTTTTGAAAGAAAGAAGCTCCAAAATGAGACGTGACGGGGGAATAAAGACAGACCGTAGACCACCCGCGCTGTCCTGAAGGAGAACACACAAGTTCCCATAATCCCCAGTAATCGGTCTGTCATCTATATCCATCGCGCACAGAATATACCCTTTAAGCGTCCGACGGAGACGCTAGATATATGACGTGATGCCCTAGCCTTAATTATTGTTTATTGTTGTGTTTCCGTCTATCGTTGACATTTAATATTCCTCTTGAAAGCTGCTTTGTAGTTCTGTGATTACAATTGATATTGAAGTAGTTATTGTATTATTGCTAATGCACTTGGTGGCTATTTTTAAATAGGACGAGTGAAGTCATTTTCATTTGAAAACACAACCAATTGAGTGTGTAGTATGCCCCCTTTTGGGGTAAACAAAGTGATCCTCTCAACTAATGTCTTGAAATTAAGTCCTAAAATATGCCATCCCTGCTGGCAGCAGTGTCATTTGGGTGGTTTCCACTGCTAACATCTCCCGTATGGGAAGGCTTATTTTCAGGGTCTACCTGTATGCTGAATTACTCTCGAACCCTTTTTAAATTCACTTTCTTCAAGGGTGACACTTGTTATTATTTAATATGTTACCGTCACACACACACGCACACACACACGCACACACGTGTCTGTCTAGGTGACGAGCAACACTAGGGAGTAAGAGCACGTCATTTTGACGTGCTCTTACTCCCTAGTGAGCAAGTACCCAAGTGAGCAACCGTAGCATGTCATCTTTGCATGCTCTTTGAATGCTGGGCTCTATTTGAACCTCTTTCCTCCTGACATAAAGCAAGGAGAGGAGAGGAGGGGCGCAACACAGTCTTTTGTGTGACGCACCTCTTTTTTTTTTCTCTAAAAGCACAACGAGGCTGTAGCCATAGAAACATAACCTGTGTTTAGTTTATTTAATCTGACTCCTAGGTCCACAGTGGATCATTTGTCAGGAAATCAGGAAATGGACTCTCTTCCCTGTTTTGTTCTCACTGTAGAGCTGCTGCTGCTACATACACACTCTCACACACTCTCACACACAGAGTGAAGACTCCCCCAGGCTCCCCCATCTTTTTATCCTTCTTGCTATCGCTTGATGCAATCTCCTGCTGAGGGCTGTAATGTGTCCGTATATGTGTGTGTGTGTGTGTGTGTATTTTAGATTGCTGGGGCTGTGTAACCACCTCGTTAGGGGCCCACCGCGGTGACCTGCCTCTCACACAGTGTCCTCCCTCCTCTTCTCTATTAGTGCATTGGACTTAAAGGGGGGGTTATTCGCTCCTGTAGCCGCCAGAGATCCCAAATGCGGGTTGGATCAAGAGATTGTTGTTGTTTTTTCTCAAAGGACATGGCCGCCGTTATTGTATTGTATTTTATTATTTTTCTGTCGTATCACACAGTGCATCATATTTTTTCATGTTCACATTTTTCTCTTGGAAGGAAGGTGCAGTGTGCACAAGGGTTTGTTTACACGCTGCTGTTGTATGTGCTGAGCACAGGACACTCAGTCAAGCTGGCCATATACATATACCGTTTGCCGATCATGCCCATCCAGCCCGATAACCCTGTCGCACTCATGAAAGGCCTTTTCTCCATACTATGTGCTATCTTCAGTGAGTTTGACACTCTCGCTCTGATCTGCAACCTTTCTGTTAGTGGGGAGGGGAGGGGAAGGGGGTGGGGGTTGCAGGAAACGCCTGAACGTTGTTTCCTTTCCGAGTCCATCGTGTTTCCTAAGATTGAAGTGGCGGCGAGCAGGCCTCGGACAGGAAGGTAAACCAGGAAGGAACGCCGCCTCCTCCCACCAGTGCGCGCAGCGCCCTGCAGCCACTGTCACCAGGCCTGTGAATGAAAGTGCATCCACATCCTCTTTTCCTCTCAGTTTCCTGCAACTGCACGGGCTGCACCAAGCACCAGCGCACCTCGGGTTAGTTATGCTGTCCCGGTGTCTCTCATACCTACCTCTTTCTCTTTCTCGTTATGGCCATTTATAATTGACCTCGGAGGATAGTGAATGGAACGAGCCGTCGTTCTCACTTTCACCAAGCAGAGAAACAGCGACACACTCTGCCCAGACACCCGCGCGATGTCTCCCCAGCACGCGCCCACTCTCGCACAGGAAGCCACAACGGCTGTGACAAAGTTGGCCGTTTCCCCACGAGAGAGAAACAGAGCATCAATCGAACACCCGACACACCAATCCGGCAGTTATACAACATCCCATGTGTCCCATACAGCGTTATATATTTTAAAAAAAAAATCTATCTTGGTATCTGCATATTGGAGCTTATGAATATCAGTATCAACGGACACATTTTGCTTGCCGGGCCTCCTGTTGAACAGTCCTGAAATGGCATATACACACAATGGCCCTGGCTGACGCTCCGCTGTGCCACAGCGCACCCTCGCCCACACGGATCCGCAGTCAGCCATTTTGGAGCTCGACAAGCTCCTTTTTATTCCTTCGAAGGCTGCATTGACTGAGATGCTGTAGGGAGAACACTAGGGTGACACTAAACCAAAACAACACCGGGGGGACATGTTTCACTGTGCTTCTGGACTAAGGAAATCTACCGTTTGGACAATACATTCTTTTTTTCTGATTGTTGGAAAGAAAAACATACAATTACACCAGCCAGTGATTGAGGGGGAAAAGTCCTGTACCACAGTGACAGCGGGAGAGGGAGACATCCAGGATGTGGCCTCATGCCGAATTTCCTATATTCTCTTCATACATACTCATTCATAGACCTTTTAAATAAAAGCAAGCCCCGTTATTCATATGCAACTGAGCCCTGGGGCTGTCTGCAAATGAAGCTGCAAATGACGGCTATAGAAATGTAATCCCCACCTCTCTTGTGTTACAACCCACCCCCTCGCCGCCACTCATCCCACACCCACCCACACATACGCGACAACGTCTCCATTATTGGGACTCGCGACAGCGTACTTCTGTTGGAACTTTATGCAGGTTTTTAGTCCAAATTCTATAAAAGGTTTTCTTCATAAGCCGCGGCTGTGTGAAATACGGTAAGTGATTCAGCCCTTTTAGCTAGGCAGAGCACACCCTCATCTCACATGCTGCTCGGTATTAGCTCTGACCTCCGATAAGAGTCCATTCACAACTTCCAGACGCCCCAAAGCGCAGCTAAAGGGGCTAACTTTTTATTATCCTCCAAATCCATCTCTCCCGTCTATCTGTGTGTTCTTCCTCCGCGCTCCCCCTTCCTCTTCTTCAATCTGTCACTTTGCTTCCTTTCAGATTCCCCATCTGTCTCTCTCTCCCCCTCTCTCCCTCTGTCTGTACACCAGCCACTGTGTTAATTGCACTCTATTACTCGCTGCTCTGCTATTTCTGTCAGAGCCCCTGGGTGCTGCTGCCACCCTCCCCACCACCACCACCACCACCGCCGTGTTGCTAGGGTCCACCACGTTGGATGTGGTAATGAGGAGAGGGGTTGGGGAGGGCAGTGAGAGAGCATGCCGGAGCCCACCGCTTCCACAACAAATGCCCGCTTACCGTAGTTTGATTGGCAAATTAGGGGGCACTTGGCACCAATGGGGGGAGAGGGTGTTCTTTGCCAACATGGCATTTGCCTGCTATTCTACTCCATTGAAATAAACCTTCGATTTGCTTCGTTAGTTTCTCACCGACTCAACTATTTGTCCATTTTTGAAAGATGAAGTCGGCATTTAGTTTGTAGTTAGTATTTCCAACTGTATATGCGTGAAATGTTTTAAGAATGAAAGCAGTAGCTACATCCTTATTCTAGAGGCCCATTCAAATTGACCCCAATGGTAATCTTTAGACTCAAGCAAAGCCTGCACAAATGAGTTTACCGTTTACTTATTCATCGTCCTGGAATAAAACTAAATCATGCTCTTAAGGCAGTTTCACATGAAGCTATACGCCAAGATACGCTGTGCATATGAACATTGATGTGAGGCATCTTTAAACCTAATAGCTAGCTCGATACGTAGGTGGGATACAGCGGGATAACTTTTAGGAGTGTGTTGATTGTCCAACAGCCATGTTTGTTCTTGGCCTCTGGACCCATTCCAGGAGTATCAGCCAGGAGATGGTTCTTACTGTGGAACAATATTTCACTTTAAAGACTTCTCTTTCCATGATTGTGGGTGATTTTCTTTTGGCAGGGAGGCTCAAATATTGCCACACAAAGATGTTTCAATTTATTTCTGTCTAGTGTGGGACAGAACAATGGAAGATAAAAAATAGAACATCACAGTAAATTATAATAATATAATAGCTAGTTGTTCAGAGCACATATTAGTTTGGAGAGAAAGGGTTTTTTTTTTTAGCCTGTGGGTCCTAAGGGACCCAGACCTATGGAGAGCATACTTAAGCTGTATTGTTAATTGGCGTTTGCTTTAACGAGAGCCAGTTATGCAATTACTCGACCAGTAGGCAGACACCTGCGAGCATCTTAATGGCCTGCTCTCTGCCTTCGGAGGGTAAGATTCTGTACATTGATTTTTCCTTTTCTTTTCTTTCTTTTTTTTGCACTGCACCTAATCAATAATACACAGGGGGCATATCGTGTCCAGTGGCATTATGTTGAGATGGTAATTGTGCTGAGGCCTGTAGTCTAGTCGTCTTTGGGATGACAAACTGTCGATCCATAGATGGAAGTGAGCAGCTGGATTGAGTCGGAGCGTGGAGTGTTGCAGCTTCCATGATCACGCTCAAAGTTGACCAAAAACAACAACACCCGAGGAATAAGATGGCGTGGTTCTCTTAGCGAGGCTCCGCTGTTCTGTCTTGAAACACTAGCGATACAAGAGCCTTTAATAACACAAGACCTTGTAGAATATCTAGCAGCATCCCCCTAGAGACTGTGTGTGTGTGTGTGTGTGTGTGTGTGTGCGTGCGTGCGTGCGTGCGTGTGTATCTTGTCGGCTGTTTGCTCTCTTTG
>OMKP01061584.1:9034-19052 GCA_900302375.1 Bathygadus melanobranchus | reverse complement strand
GGGTGGCGCGGACGCCTCCTGGTGATACGTCGTGCCGGCGTGATCCTGTTCGACTTGGTGTTGCGTAAGTACATTGCAGTGGAAAAGAACACGGTCGCTCCTACCAATATGCTAATGACACCCGTGACCATGCCTAGCACTTTCATGGGACTGCCCCTACTTTTCTTTAAAAAGGCCGCCATGAGAGGAGTCTGTGAAAGAGCACAAACACAACACTTTTAATCACACCCAAGGGCCTGAACGCCAGCAGTAAGACACCATTCGTCCGTGGAATGCGATGCGTACGAGATGATGAGCAAAGCACTGACAGAGGAAGCCCAGATGACCCGATGTCTACTTCCTAAGCCTACAAAATCTTCCACACAATCCATCTTCTTGCAGCCACTGCAAAGGCAAAGCTATGAACTAGAACTAGTGCACAGTACTAGCTGCTGGGGGATGCGTCTGGCAGTGCGGTGCGTTGCAGGTTTTGATGAAGGCGCTGCATGCATATGGAGAAGCATGAGTGTGTCGTTAATGAACACCGATGCTTCAATGGGTATTTAAGTTACTTATAGATGGCCAACACTGACTGACATTGTTATGTGTAGAAAACTTTCTGAACAAGGGTTCAGACAAATCTTGATAGCTATGGTATAAAATATGAAAACAATTCCTATTCAATTATAAAATGATGTTAGTATTAAAATATATACACATATAAAAAGGTGTATTTTTATCTGGCATAATGAGCTGAAAAAAGTGATATATATATATGATAGCATATTATATTATTATATATTGCATTGTTTTGTGTGCTTTGTGTGCTCTTTTACAGACAATATAAAAGAACAGATTATGGCTACATGAGTTTTGCAAAAGTCTCCAAATGCCTGTCTGTTTCCACGTGCAAACCCTTCACTTGGCCCGTCGGATCACTTTAATGTAGCTGCTCTCGGGACGAATGCGGGACTTTTTCACTGCGTTACAGTACAGGATGGTGGATATGCATACGGTGACTAGGATGAGCGTGATCACAATGCTGACACACATCCCGAACACGGTGAGCGGACGCTTGCTGAGGCCGATGAAGTAGGACGCGATGCGAGCTTTGATCTGAAATCACAACAAAATCCACGACACAGAGACACAACACCGGGAGGGCGCCGGGAGTCACCTCATCATGTCACCAAGGCAACGACCAAAAAACAGAACACGACACATGATGTATCCGTTAAGATTACACCAAGACTAGAAGTGGTATATTGTTCAAAAAGCCGTTAATATAGTAGGGTTTCAGTCATGTGACCTGAAGTTCCATAAATGAAGTTCCAAAGTGACCAAATATTCTACATTTTACATTTAGGCCAGTTGGCAGACTCTTTTGTCCAAAGCGTCTTACAATAAGTGCAAAAGAGAGTTTTGAATAACCAAGCAAACACTAAATAGTGAGAAAGAATTGTTGCGCAACATTACGTGAAACCCTCCTGTGAAGTGTACTACGACAGTGGGTTGAAATGATCAGCGTGATAAAGTGGATGGAAACGGCTTCGTTTGGGGGGTGACGCACAAGCCTCCCGCGGGTAGCGCTACAAGCATGCAAGGGGCTCACTCGGGAGCAGGGAGCAGATGCGGGGGGTGGTGGAGGGGGTCTTACCGCCTCAGTGATGTCGATGTTGAGCACGGCCGTGGTGCTGAAGGAGGGCGATCCGTGGTCCCGCGCCTCTACCACCAGCGTCCACTTGCAGTCCTGCTGCTTGGTGATGTTGTGGATGATCTCCATGGACTTGATGTAGGGCTTGAGCTTGATCTCGCCCGTGTCGCCGTCGATGTCGAAGATGTTGTTGGGGTCCGCCTTCATGATGGAGTAGCCGATGACGTTGTTGGGCGACTCGGCGTCCTCGTCCACCGCCTGTGGGAGTGTACGAGGTGTGAACCGTGTTTTACATCACTACATCACTCATCTTCTACTACCCGATAACATCCTTTTGTACCTCTATTCTCACGGGCGTGCCGATTATCATGGTCTTTTCCAGCAAGCTCTCGTGGAACTCAGGAGAGTGGTCGTTGAGGTCCAGCACGGTGACAAAGACCTCGGCCAGGCTGTACTCCCCCTCCCCGTCCTCGGCCTTCACGTAGAAGTTGTACTTGGACCGCATCTCTGCATCCAGGGAGGCCCAGGGCTGAGTGGAAATGACCCCCGAGGAGTAGTTGATGGAGAATCTGTAGAGCCCCAAGAAAAGAGCAATGAAGAGTTCTTTCATTGCTTCGACCTTTCACATTCATATTAGTAAGATATACAAATGTACTAATTGAAAGAACAACCCCTTGAGATGGACCATCTCGTTCCAAAAGATGACCCATGTCTGACACGTGAACAGATCTCTCACATGTACTGTTACAACAACACCAATGCAGCTCTTTCAACGTTTGAGGCTGAGAAGGTGGAGAAGGGCCAAATGAATATCTATAGCTGGGTTAGCAGCTACTGCTGGCTCTTCAGTACAGATACATATGCGAGTATGGCAGCAGAAAAACAGCACGTTCACTCTGATCTGTTCATATTGCCGTCAATGACCAGATAATGTTTCCCTGGGACACTTATGTGATAATAATAACTTATAAGTGTCCCAAATCGGATTTAAAAACATCTGATTTCATATGATTTGTGCCATCTATTTTGTCTGTTGACTACATGTACATGTAACATTAATAAATGCAAACATCCTCTTGGAAAAGAGTGTTCTTGTTTAAACGTAACAACTACAATGTTGTTCGTCTTGGGTGAACGGTTGATCATGCTCCGAGATGTCTTCTTCTCACGTATTCTCTGTAAAAATTAACAAGTCGCCTTGTAACTGCTAACTTTCACACAATTAACTCTACTCCTTGCCTGGAGACAGGCATAAATTTGCACTTTGCGTTTACACGAAGAGAGGAGGCTTGCTCTTCAACGCAGCTGCCTCCACGGCTCCAGCTGTCACATTGCATGTTAATTGGCTATGTGAGATGGGCAGGGCAATCTATTTTTTACCCTGCAATCCAATTACAAGATTAGCCTGCATCTCACTGCCATCTTAGACTAAGCTGTTTGCGCAGCGCAGAAGCAAAGGAAAGGGCCAACTGGAGTCATTTTTACCGCTTATTTGCCCTGTATAGAGTAAATGTAAGTGTAAATGTAAATGTAAATGTATTTTAACAACAGACTTGATTGAATACAACGCCCCCAGTCACATGGGCAGCGTCCCGAAGACCAGACCTCCTTCGCTGAAGGCACGATAACATATGAATCAGTTTGTATCCCCACAACCGTGGAAACAGACATGGATAATGTGAAATGGGTGCTGGAGCGGCGAAGCGACCCGCTCATATTGGAGTGAAACGGGCAGTTGAGTGAACTGACAGCTACTTACAAGTCCGACCCTGATCCGTAAATGGTGTATTTCACTTCACCCCAAGGCCCAGAATCTGGATCAATTGCCTAGTAATAAAACAACAAACAACAAATGAAACAACAAGGAGTTATCACTGTACTCTGTTCAGCACACAGAGCACTCAACATATGGAGAAAGTAACGGCGGCCGTTATAAAAAGCGATTAAAACATGATTATCGGGGCGGTGATGAAAACCCATGAGGCAGCAGGAGGTTTATTTAGTTAATTGAAAGTGGTAGAGGATTACACAATAAGAGACCGGCCATGAACCGGCCGGTGGGATTTAGGCCCAGCAGGGTCTGTCTAGCTAGCATGCAGGTCCTTTCATGGTTTAGCCGTAAGTTTAACCCTAACCTTTCTAAAGAACTTAGGTGTTTTTTCTACTCCTGGGTCATTTTCATTGACAGAAAGTAGTGGAGTAGTGTACAACTGGATAAAAACGTCACCACTTGTGTCTTTTTTTATATGATTTATCCAAAGTGTGACATAATAGCAATATCGTCAATACTAACAGCTTTATTTTGGGAAACAATCCACTGTCATCGGACGAGTCATCCCTACTATTTATGCATGTTCCTGGGGTGGATAGTCAGCAGGATTACATAATTGTATTCTTGGTGGAAGTATGGCCTTATGTTCACGGACTCACTGTGACCGACACAAGGCTGGACCCGCCGGGGGAGTTCTCTGCGATGCGGGCGATGTAATACTCGGACGTGAACGCGGGGATGTTGTCGTTGGTGTCCAGCAGGTGGATCACAATGTCGGCCGTGGAGCTGAACCTCTCCGGCGTGTCGATCTCCACGGCCAGCAGCTGCTCGGAAACACATGAACACACAGAGTCTTTGCTGGTTGTATTTGCCTGGTATGAATGCCTTTGTGTCGATAATAATTCGATCAATTGGACTTGATAATTCTGTGGAGATCAGAAATGTATCACAGGGTGGTGTGAGTAGATGTGCCCATCAATTAAATATTATCTCCTAGCAATAATAATTTGAACTGCTATTAAAAGTGTTCCAACTCCCTTCAGGACCTGTCGCGTTTGGTGTCCCCACCAAAGTTACAAATCAACAAATATGTTAAAGGAGAACGAATTCATGGACAATCCTAACGCTATCTACTCTTAACAGAGAAAGCGAGTGGGGCAGATTGTCACGGGTTGGAGGCTGACCTTGAAGGACAAGGTGGACCCCTTCTCGTAGTCGATCCCTGAAGTGTCCTCGACGATGATGGTCACCTGGGCTTCGTTCAGGACCGTCTGTGGCACGACGCGGAGCACGCGACCTGGCCCCACGAGCCTCAGCTTGAACTTAGCGTTTGCACCCTGTATGAGGACAGCGCCGACGCAGGGATTTCTTTTGTAACTGTGCCAATGTTAGTCATGTATTGAACACTTGTGAAGCGGTATACGATAAATGTGCCTTGTTATTATGATACATTGAGACACACATTCATCCGACCCAATCTCTTGTTATGTTGTTATCTCACATTAACCCTATCCATGTTGAACTAAATACTCCTTTCCACACACACACGCATGTCCTTTTAGCAAGCCTTAGTTAAATATAAAATACATACCTAAATACATTACACTACATTACAATGCAATACAATGCAGTACAACCAAATTCACTATGTGTGGGAACCAGATTGATTGATCATTTTATTGATTACGGTACCTGATCTGAGTCGTTGACGGTGATCTTGAAGCCCCTGAGGATCTCCCCAGCAGGTGGGTGCTCAAACATGGTCACCTCGAACCGGTTCTGGGGCCCGTTCTCCCCGTAGAAGGTGGGCGGGTGGTTGTTAAGGTCCACCACGCGGACCGTTACCGTGGTGATGTCATAGTCCATGGGCTCCTCGCCCTCTCCAACCTCGGTGGCCTGTCGGGTCGTGAGAAAGAGTTGTTCCACAGACGATAGGGCACATTCACCCGGGATTGGTCAAATGATCGATGAGGTACAACTCGGATCTTCCTGTAGTTTACCTATTCCACTACATTCACTACAAAGCAGATGTTTGACTCTTTCCTTCCCCCAAACTAAAAGGCTTTTCCATTCAAGCATTACACTCAGTTTGTTCACAGTTTGAAAGCAACCAAAGGGTTTATACATTAAAAAAGTGTGCCTTCATATTCAAATATATAGCCATGATAATGAATCATTTATTTTCCATTGATATTTAATATAATAATAATTATATAATAACTAACATTTTACATTAAAATACAATATCATTTTATATCAAATACTATCACTATTACTATCACCATTACATCTGTCTGTTTTCTCCACATTCCTGTTTTCTGAGTGGATGATCATGTTTGCTTGTACAGGAGGTGAGTGCTGTATCCACCAGGGAGTGTAGGGGCGCAGGTGAACAGAGGCCACGCCTACCTTGACTCTGACTTCATACAGCTCACTCCTCAGCTGGCCCGGGTGGCTCGTCAGGCTGATGCACCCGCTGGTGCTGTTTATGTCAAAGATGCCATCGCTGCCTGAGAACGTCGCGGCAAAAACAAAAAAGACAGAAAAACAACAACAACACATTTTTAAACCTGTGATCAGATGATGGTTTTACAAAGAAAAGACAGAAAAGACGATTTCAGGGTTTTTTTTGTTAAATATGAATGATAACATTCAATGACGGTGACAGTAAAAATAAATACTGTTGAATTATGAAATGCTTACCATTGATAATAGAATAATGGATAAGGTTTGGATTGCCTTGATCTCCATCTTTGGCATAGACTGTAAATATGTCTGATCCCTAGAGGTACAACAAAACAAAACACAGTAAACCGCAACGACAATTCACAGCAAATTCACATGAATACAAATGTAACAGATGTGATATTGTCCACACTAAATCAATGAGCAGCAGTATATCAGTGGCCAGACAGTGTGTTACTGTTGTGTTTTTAGTGTGTATCGAAGTGTTGTTCATTATTAAGTATTGTTGTGTGCATATTACTGCAAACAACATTTCCCCTGGTGCGATAATTAACTAAAACTTGAAACTTCAAATGCTGTGAAGGAAAAACATTCAAGATTCAAGATTCAAGATAAAAAATTCAAGATTCAGGTTTATTGTCACATTGTCACCAAATGTACACCAAGTATAAAGGAGTGAGTGAAATTCTTCTGTGCAAACCTTTGACTGCAGCCACATGGTTACAAGGTTAAGAATAAAGGAACAATTATGAACATGAATGGTGCTGAGACAGGACCGGTCTCTGTACCTGGGTGGGTGCAAATATGAAAGCATCATAATCGTAATATTAAGTAATGTGCTGCAGAGATACTGACCGGAAGTGAGACCTCATAGATGTAGCCGAAGTAGGGCGTGCCGACAAAGGAAGGGGGCGTGTCCTGGGAGTCGACCACGTTGACGGTGATGGTTGCCGTGGAGCTCATCACCTGGTGCACGCCCTTGTACTTCCCACCTCCGTCCTGACAACGATAAACTTGTGTTTGTTATTATCATTTATAGTTTTTTTTTAGTTCTTAGTAGATCCCTGCTAAGATGGAGGACAGGAAGGTTACCTTGGCAACCACAGTGACGAAGTGTGTCGGTGTTGCCTCGTAGTCCAGCGTCTCGTTGGGTCTGATCCGGAGGACCCCGCTGTGCCCATCGATGCTGAACTTTGTGGGCGGGGAGTTCTGACCACACGGGACAAAAAGGAAATAAGAATATTTTCATTAGGTTTCGATTACAAAAATCGAAGGATAATAAAACAACGATTAGTATAAATAATTCATTCACACGAGTGTGTGTGTGTGTGTGTGTGTGTGTACGTGCCTGCGTGCATGTGCATGCATGGGGTGTGTGCGTGAGTAACCTCACTCACCATGCAGTGTGTTACATGACCACAACCCTGACAGTTGTTGGCCCAGAGCAACCCCTGAGCCCGATGCCTTGCTGACATGTCATTTCTTTAATGGGTGGAGGTAAATGCCTTTGCCTCCACCCATTGGCTCTCAGCGTTACTGAAATGCATGACCTTTTGCCCCCCTTTGAAATGTCTGCAGTCATGACGCCAGCCTAACCTCGTAAATGCAAACGTAAATGTATTTACCTCCAGGTAGTACGAGACGCTGCCCCCTGAGCCCATGTCTTTATCCACTGCTTGGATCTTGTAGATACTGCTGCCAGGAGATGCGTCCTGTGGCACCAGCAGACAACCAATCAACACGTTTTCAGCACAACTCTCAGCTTCCACAGCGTCGAGAATAAAGTAAAAGGAGGATTGCAAATTCACATCATGAACATCTTCCTCGTTGCGCCTTCAACTACCTCAGGGACGTCGACAATGAAAGGCAGGTTTCGGAACTCAGGTTGCTCGTCGTTGACATCGGTGACAAAGATTCTCACCGTCTCAACAACCTGATGACGGACAATACATAAAGACACATTATCATACACGCGTATCCACTAAATAGATGGAATCCACCTTGTGAATTCAACTTTTTTTGCCCCAAATGGCTCTTTTATAAATCACTTGAGGGTTCACTTCAACTGCAGGTTTCAGATTCATACACTCACTTTATTACGACCATCTGTGATGCTGACAAGTGCTGAGATTTCAGCTTGTTTCTAGAAAAAAACAAACAAATAGATAAAGTCGTCACAGTGCCCAGCGAGGAAGCCCATTTAAGTAACATTTATTTCGTGTTTGAATCACGACAATCTCCGCGACGACCTCACCTCTCGGTCAAGTTCCTGGACGAGAGTCACGTTTCCCGACTTGGAGTCGACCCTCAAATATTCTCTGGACCCCTTCTCAAAGGTCAGCCCATATCGCACAGGGTCCTCCTCTGGATCGGTGCCATTAAGCGTGTACACGTGTGTTCCTGCGCCATAGAGACAAATACTAAATTAAAATAGTTTTCCTCCACACGAATTCAGCAAGAAAATGATGCCATCAATGCTTTAATTCCCCGCTAAAAACGAAATGCCGATGTGATTCCCAGTAATAATGTGCGGAATGTCGCTCGGTGTATGAAGATGATAATCGGGTCAGGTGAGTCATCTTGCACGACACGTCATCGTAATCTAGACAGCCTTACAAGGAGCCAGACGACACCAGCGACACCTTTAGAACCCGCATCCCACACACCTTTGGACCGGGAACACCGGGCATCCACACACACGCGCATGGTTGACACACAGTGAAAAAACAACTCACCGACCGGTGTGTCCTCTGAGATGCTGAACAAATCCATGTTCCCGTGAGTGCTGCTGGGTCCATTGTCATAAAAATATGGTGCGTAGTCGGATTGCCCTGTGTAAGGTGGAGGTGAGTAGGGGGGGGTAGGAACAGTCCTGCGTGAGTGGATGTTTCCTCTCCTTTAAGCTATGTGTTTATTTAGATACTGTACCCTGTACTTTTATGCAAAGCAAATCAATGCAAGCATATGCCATGAGTGTTTGAGAATGCTAGTAAATACTTAAATACAACTAAATACTGCATACATATAACATGTCAAATATGCTTGTGTATGTCTGAGTGAAGGAAATATATGATAAAATATATATATATATTTTGACACTTACTTGCTGAAAGGGCAAGTACAGCGTGCAGAGGGGGGAAAAAAACAAGACCGACAAGATAAAATAAGCAAAATAAGCACATTTAAAAACCTGATTATGAGTTTATAGTAAGGTGAGAGTTTCACAACACAAGACTACAATCTGGAGCGCGCCCTCCACCAAGACGGCCATGCCCTCGGGGTGTTAAAGGATTAGCTGGATAATATCAAGGCAACGCACTGGTACCGGACCACGAGACACTAAAGACAAACGCAAACAAAAACTAGGAGCCTACCTGAGGTGAAGTGAGCCAAGGCGAGGAGAAACCACAAAACCCGCGTCCTCTCGTCTCTCTTCATCCTGGTGTGGAGGCGAGGCTCGGCTGGATCATGTGGATGGAGGGCTGCGGAGCGGCGAGAGACCAGCCCGTTCTGGAGGTGTCTCAGCGGCTCAGTGGAGAGGAGCTGGAGTGAATTCTCTGACGCTAATCCCGTGACGCACCCTTCACTTCACAGGCGTCTCCGTGGCCACGTCGTCCTCACTTTGGGGCGGCTCTGACTGGAAGGCGTACTCACTTCCCAGGTGTCACAGCACGCCGCACCTATGTGATGGAGGACACGCCTCTGTGCGCCAGTTAAACGCTGTTATTCATTGATTAGGAAATAAACACAATAATGGATTAACAAAATATAGTATATAGTAATATAGTAATAGTAATATACTATTTTATACATGTCATATTGTAAAATTGAGGATTCGTCTTCAGTGTTGCGCGTGTGAATGTGTGTGTGTGTGTGTGTGTGTGTGTGTGTGTGCGTGTGTGTGTGTGTAAACACATTTGGCTTCAGCTTTCTAACATTATTAACTGCTGTATTGGGTTGAGACGTGGCTTCTCAGCACCTCTCAGATCCAACCTAATACAAACAGACTTTTACGGGAGGATCAGTGACGTGTATTAGCTAGCTCTATCTATTCCTTGTCTGTGTTTCTTTGTAATGACCCCACTGATGCAGTGCTGTGCTTCAACTATATTAATTGTTGATTTATTCAACAGCAGCAAATCAACATT
>OMKP01061374.1:4485-19211 GCA_900302375.1 Bathygadus melanobranchus | reverse complement strand
GCGGTTGTGTGTTAGAGTGTGAAATAAACAGTTTCTTCTGTGTGTGCAGTATATTCAGTCATTGGCTGATCCAGAGAGAGAGAGAGAGAGAGAGAGAGACCTTGTGCTTATAATTACACGTGCACACAAGATTAAAAAGGCTATGTACAGAGTAGAGAAGATCATGCAGTACGGAAACTCTCATGCAGAACTGGAATATAACATGCAAAATAAACCACAATAAAGTGTCACATGCACTAATGTTTGATTCATGGCTCTGCTAAATGCGTAGGCGTTAAAAGGTAAATGCTACGTTTAATGTTGTCTGTAATATTGTTAGTGTACACACATGCAGATGAAACCAAAGCAACAGGCATAATAAAATGACACCATCAGCTTGTGCATTTGCAATAGCCGTATCATAATGGACTTAGTTTATCATGTCAGTTATGTTATTACCCTGCAATAACCCGGGGCGACAGTAGCTCAGGGGGTCGAGCGGTTGTCTGGCAACCGGAAGGTCGCTGGTTCGATCCCCGGCTCCGCCTAGCTAATTGTCGAGGTGTCCCTGAGCAAGACACTTAACCCTAAATGCTCCCGACGAGCTGGTTGTTACCTTGCATGGTTGACACCGCCGTCGGTGTATGAATGGGTGAATGTGAGGCAAATGTAAAGCACTTTGGATAAAAGCGCTATATAAATGCAGTCCATTTACCATTTATATACTTATTCCATATATTTTGGTAACACTTTCTATGACACATATGTATAATGCATCTGCTTATAGCATTGTATAGTGATAGTTGGTCTGGAATACGGTTAATGTGTACCTGGGTACGGTTCGCGTCAGGTGTGAAGACTACTGTACCAAAACACATGGACTATTCTATCCTGCATGTCAGTGTACATTTACATTTAGAGCATTTGGCAGACGCTTTTATCCAAAGCGACTTACAAAAAGTAACACGTTTGTCGAATGTGTTACTGTATGTGTATGCACACAGCACGGGCCAATCTCATCCTCTGAACTCCACGGCCATAGCTGATAAAGTAGGAAGGCAGACGAGAGGGTCATTCTTGACATCTCGTCTCCAAAATATCAATAATAGTAGGCATGGTGTGGAGGTCGATTATAACTAATTATAATGCATTATTAAAATGCATGGATTTAGGTACATGACAATTTGTGGTTGATGTTTGCCAATGCTGACGTTTGGAGGAATTTTGTATTTTCCCTCCGACTGAACAAATGTTTGCTTCCTGCTATCCCTGTATCATGTTTTGCCACATTCTGTTATTTTGACCTGAACCAAACCATGGAGGAGATAAGGCGGCCTAAAGCAACATTTGCTCCATCAGTGACACACGCTGTAAGGCAGGATAGATATCCCTGAAACACTCAAGCCTCTATCTAGGGTTTACTCGATTACCGGATATAAATATTTCAATTGGTATAACGCCCTTGACAAATAGAAAAGCCGGCAACAAACTCAGCTCGCAGACTCACAAACATTCACATTGTCGCAAATGGATTAAGCAGAGTGCAGGGTATATTATGGCATGACAGAAATGGGCAGATACCACATCCACCCAATATTTCAACACCACTTCTATGATTTCCAGCATTACTTGAATCATATGCGCTATGCCAATCATATAAATGGTAAATGGGTTATTTATAAAGCGCTTTACATTTGCCTCACATTCACCCATTCATACACCGACGGCGGTGTCAACCATGCAAGGCAACGACCAGCTCGTCAGGAGCAGTTGGGGTTACGTGTCCTGCTCAGGGACACCTCGACAGTTAGCTAGGCGGAGCCGGGGATCGAACCAGCAACCTTCTGATTGCCAGACAACCGTCTCTCCCTCCTGAGCTAGTGCCGCCCACATATATGATACTATTTTTCTCAACTTTAAACCACTGGCATATTTAAATAGGCTTCACTGATTGCTGCACTGCACTCTTGCGATGCTTTGGCATATGAGTGCATACAAGCAGAGTTGGCAGCGATGGATTTGTTAATATCTGCTTTTCCCGTGCTACGATAAGAAATGCTTTCGTTTATTAATTCAGTGTTCACAGAGAAAAAAAATGAAAATCACTGATATCTCCCGCATGGACCACTTGATGTGGAAACCTGTGTGCTTATCTGTGGGTTTCATCGCTTGCACTCTGTCAATGAGCGACACCATACTTTATCCGTCTGGGGAACCTCTATTTCCCTGTCCCTCTGCGTCCCTGCTCCTCAAGAGAGGATTCATGGGGAAAGTCATTCTGCAGTGAATTCTAATCTGCCTTGCTCCCTTCTTGCACTGTAGGTGAAATCTATATCCTCCCCTAACCGTCACCCCCAACAGTCAATCCCGCGGTGCCGTGTGCAGGTTCCCTGAGGAGCAGTTCATTCCACGTGGACCTCGCAGCCCCCGTGAGTCGGCTCATCGGGACCCAATCTGCTTCCTTGCTCTATCTGGGCGTCGCTATAATAAAAAGCTGTTTTATTGTCCATGAAACGGCATATTTTTTGCCTATGCCCCGAAAAATACTCCTTCCTCATCTCCCCCGAACTATATGTGTGTGTGTGTGTGTGTGTGTGTGTGTGTGTTTGACAGTGTATGTTTGTGACACACAGAGACAGATAGGGCGAGAGAGAGCAGGCGAGAGAGCGGGCGAAAGAGAGAGAGAGCAGGGAGAGAGAGAGACTGTATCAGAAGCAATACCATGCACACCAACAGTTTGGCCTCTGGTCATGGATGAGAGAATATTCAGCATGATATGCATAATATATTTGGAAACCTGGGCTTTGAATACTACATTTCAACAGACAAGGAATAATTTGAACTTATTTAGATTCTCCCTGCATTGCACTATGTATGTGGTACATGTTTGATTTTAATTTGTGGACTAATTTAAGTTAAGCGGTTAACTTACATCAACATGTAGTTTAAATATCAAGCATTATATATCATATATACAGCATATATCATTGTAAGCTGCTGCTAGTGTAGCCCTGTGGCTGGCATATGCCGAGGTGTTGTTAACCTGTAGTTTATCACCACTCTATACAAAGGCTGATTACAAATCCACAACCTCTTCTGTGGATTAAAAAACTTACATCAACTTTTCCTGCAAGCCTAAAGCTACTCCTATTCTAAAGGGATGTTAGTTGTCATTTCCTTGTATCGTATCGTGATCACATTAACACTACCTCATTTCCTGTCATGATCTCTCTATTATTCAAAATGGCATTAGTCTCTTAGACATAAATCTAATCAAGGCCTTGGGAAAATGTAATGAAATCCAATCTAGCAACGCTTCCCCACACCATGTCTAATGATCCATTGCCTTTTCAATATAAAAAGGCCGCCAGAGGGAGTGGGATTTGCACACCCCCCTCCAAAAAAACCCTGAATGAATGGCAATGCTTCTGACATGCGTCTCTTACATCTTTGCAGTCAGATGCTGATTCTTCAGCCATTGAGGCACTGTCTCCATGGGAGAATCGTCTCCTTGAACACCATCGGAAATTAACCAGGCTACGATAGGCTGTATTATGGAGACATTACCTCTCTGCAATCGGCATTATAGTCCATAATGAGGGTCTCCTTGCGACCGCCAATCTCAGATGGATTTGAAATATTGTGGTATTAAATGTCATACAGCCATTAAGAACAGACAGGCACTTTCATCTGGGGCTGTTCAGGTACCTTTGGATTCTTAATGGCATTCTCAATTATAAGCGCATGTGAGAGTTGCGAGGAAGTAGCTTACCTCTGTGGGTTTTCAGTGTATTTACGGCAGGAAAGCATGCACTAGAGGCATATTTCTACCAATGACCTTTGCTCCAAAATGCAAACCTGCTCCAAAATCAGACAGACATCCAAATCAGACCAGGTTGGTCTAAACATTGTTCAAATTCAAGAGGGGACACCAGTGTGACTAGTTTGGCTGCTTCCAAGCTTTGGAATTCACAGTAAAGCGGGCCTAGCTGTTGCATGGTGCAAGAAGAAGTTTGACTTAATTTGTTAAAGTGCAGGCAATGAAGGCACCATGCAAGCAATGTCCAGAAAAGGTTTTCCATTATGCAACTGTGACACCATTGAGCTATATACGACTATTGAGTTGGTTTTAAAGCACACTCTAAAGTGGTAGTAGTAGTTTACTTTTTGACTTTAGAAAATGCTTTTAAACCTTTACCCTCAGAGAATTCAATGGATGCACAAATTCAAGACAGCCATGCTCTTAATGCACGGCAAAAACGTGATGTACAAACATTCATGAATACAAATCTAAACACAGAATTTGGAAAACAATAGAAGGAAATGCCAAGCTCTGAATGAAATCTTAAGACCGCACAATCCTGTCATTGTTCCATGTTTCCTTAATGTATGGAGCTTGTGAGCACTATTGCACATCCACATTAGCAACCATGGTGATGTTCATGTGCTCACTAGGGGGTTGTATCACATGTAATGAACCAAATGAGGTAATTGTACTGAACCGTCATATGCATTCTGAACTCATCAAGGTCACCCACAAGACAAAGGACCTTCTGAATGCACTGTGCAAATGACAGGGAATCAAGACACGTTGCTACCAGCCTTTAGCAAGCAATGGATAGCTTTTGGACTTAAGACTCCACTGAGTATTCACCACCGAGGACATTCTGCTGGCAGTATTGTATTTGGCGTTAGCTTGCGGTGTAGCATCCCACTGCAGTCCACTATTGTTTTGCACACTCTAAAGATCTCTGACCTTTATTAAATATGCCATGGTGCTCGAGAAGTGCAGCCTACAAAGCCTGTATATTTCATGGCAATTGTGCAACGTTTACATAGATAGTTATTTTGTCAATCGCATATTAATAACTCAAGTCTACTTGCTACCCATTGTTTCCTGATTTCAATGTGTGTTAAGTCTGCGTAACTAATGTAAGAGTCAGTAGATATAACACTTAAATGGCCCTGAAAGACAGGAATGAAATTTGAATATGATATCATTAGTTATAAGATCTCCATCTTCGATGGTGTCATTGAAGATGGAGATCCTCACGCTCTTTGTATTCCTTCTATAATCAGAATCATGGTGAACCTAGTAATGAGCAGCTAAATAATTCTTCCAGGACAGACTGGCGAGAGGACAGTATAGCCTGTATTTAACAGTCTTTGCTTTTGATTAAGTATTATTAGAGGACATTTTCTTTGATTATAACAGCCCTGGAACATAGCCTAATGTGATATGCATATTAGATTAGGTAATTAAGTACAAGAACAGTAATTAAGTGTTGCAATAAGGTCACAGCAGCCTATACAAATGTTTTTAAAACCCAACTGCGTGTTGTTACATCACTGCTTGACGAAACGGCTTCTCAGAAGTGTCACTGTCACCTCAAAAAGAGCTGTGCACTAATGGGTTGGGAATCTCTGCTCAGGCTGATTCATTCCACACAAGCTCTACTTTTACAAAAGGCTGTCCTTCATTTTCAGAACATGAGAAGTGGGTCGCGAGTAATTGTTTTCTGAAGGTGTGTTACAGCTCAAATTGTGCTGTCAACGACAAGTGCTGTCGATGTGAGAAGCATGGCAGTGATAAGCCTTGTCACCGGACAGCGACTTAATCTCTCAGAGCCATCACTCATAATGTGTGTATGAATGTCTTTGTGTCTGGGCATGCATGGTGTGGTATATGATGTTATAGACTTGGATGGAATAAAATAAATAAGTAGATTAGTCATTAGCAATGAATCCACCTATTATGACATCCAAACATAGATCTACTAAGTGTATTAGGTTAGCCCATCAATATCTTGATGTATTAGTGTTTCCTCTACATTGATGAAGACGTGGCATCCTGCAACAACTCATTGGTCATCCAACATTCTACATTCTACCATTAAATAATCCGCTTCATCGGCACAACGATCAGTATCCTTCAACTTCAAACCATATATTTGGCCTGTTGTTGAAAGCTCTTGCTCAAGGATGCAGAGGCCAAACGTGACATTTTCTCAGCCCGCACCCTGGGGTAAACAAAGTGATGGTAGACGACGGCGCCCTCCAACTGTAAAGTGACGGCACATTTCTGGCCGCGGGGGGCCGCCGGGGACGACGCCGTGTCAAGCGTCCGTTAGATGGGAGTTGTCAGTGGGAACGAGCGGCGTAAAGCGCTGATGTCAAAAAGCCCCGTGTTTAGCTTGTCCGCGCTGACAGGTGAGGAAATGGAGCGTGCTACCTGACCAGCATGAGCGAGCGGAGAAGCCTCCGGTCACCTGCCGTACGCGGCCACATCTGGGGGCCCTGCGGTAAACAAGACTGAGCTGTCAATCAGTGACAATCCGTGCACAATGGTTTTTTTCAGAGGCTTTCCGTGTCTTTGAAAGAATTTAACAAAATTCAATAACGTTGTTTCATAGAGAGGTTGCCATGGCTGCTGTATGGAAAGTGGATTCCCTGCAACTTTTTATTTTAGTGTTCTTTCTTGTATGACTTATTTATTTCCTCATTTCCTGGTGTCATTTGGAAGAAAAACATAATCTTCTCTATTCAGCCAGTTGTACCAGAACATATCCCTACTCCCCTTTTATAGAAGGACGTCTAGCTATAAAGTATGTGACTAGCACAGTTGGCTTGCCTGCTTTGTCCCTTTTGCACATCTAATCTAATCACACTTCTGTGCCACACTAATAACCTGTTTTACTTGGAAACATGGCATATTAATGAAGTAAGATACAATCTGACCTTAAAGTGAGCAGCTTTTCATTCCATCTCCTTTGAGGTGGAAGTAAACGGGGGCATCCTGTACAAACCAAGGAGCCACCAAGGAGATAATTGAGACCACGCCTTCCAATTTGATTGCAATTGGTGGCAAAGTAAAATTCAGCCCAACAAGGATGATGAACTCATTTGCTTATTGCTCATTTTAATCATTGTGTCATCAGTTTGTAAGATTCTAATTGTATGCTAAACTGTTACTGAGCCATTAATATTTGTTCAACATCTGTTTTATTTTATGGTATTTGCCATTTATTTGACTTGTAACACATTGGTAAATGTGTTACACGCTAAAAAATAATTCTTTGGCTCAACTTAAAACTAAGGTAACAGGTCTTTTATAGTCCAACCCAATTACTTTAGTACATCCAACATGATTTCCTTTGACCTCTAAAAGCGTAAGTAAGTTGAGCGAACGTATTAATTCAAAAGTGTTGAAATTACTTCATTTAAGATATTCTAACAATTTTATGTATTTATTTTATTAATTACATTATTCATGACTTTAATTTGTGTGCATGTGTTGACTACTCCTCTGTTTGAGGTGTTCTGCATGCCAACTGATGTATGTCCCTGCTTGTGCTCTTGCACTTGTAGTGTAATATCATACCAACTAAAACACTGAAATACCCTTAGGCCTACCGTCTTTTCTGTGCAAATGTCTGGATGAATTACAATTATGCCTTCAGGAGTTTCTGTGATCATCTACAAACACCTACCATTTAGAGCTATTTTCAGAAAGATACACAAAAGTATTCATATATAATACACATGTAACACAATACTATGCTTTGACTTAGCTACTGAGCCTGTAACACTGTTCTTAAAAAAAAATAATTTTAAATTAACAACCACTCAACGACCTTGCTCTGCAATCTGTGACGAATGTGTTCATGAATTGCAATTACGCCTCCAAAAAAAAATGCATGGATGGCTGGCTCCAAAACGTGTAGAAATTCATAAATGCATTCATGGCGTATTACCAAAATGTCATCAAGCAGACAAAGACAGAGTGGCATATTAACACCACAAAATCCGCCCATATGCCTCGCTCAGAGTTTACTGTGCACACGCGGCTTCTAACAAAGTATTATATCTGATGGAAATAAGCTGAAATGACGACACAACATGTGAGCTGGGAGTAAGCAACTCAGTGGTGGGGTTTGACAGGAAATGAAACCCTTACCCCCGCGTATGACACAAAGTAGGTTACGCGTTGCCTAAGGGTCCACAAATAAATAGCAAAATAATTGGGAAGCAGGACAAATCTGCGACTGAAATGTCATGATAACAGTGAGGCGATAGTGTCGCTGCAGCTCTGTTGAAGAGACAGAACACAGCGTGTTCTTTAGATGCTTGGGAGTATGGAGCTCTCAAAAAATAGGTTTCACATGCCTCTCTTGTCTGCCAGCACTACAATGATACAAATCATTTCAATGAATTCAAAGGGCAATAATCAACATATTTTAATTAAATTGCCAAACACGGCAAAAGTTGTGTTTGAACATTAAAATCTTTAATTTTGTCAACAGAACCAACAAAACAATGCGTCGTGTGTCCTTCACCGGTAGAATGCATGATGGTCCCATGACAAAACATTCGCAGTACACAAAGAACTGAACTTCATGCTATGACTATTTTCCACTGACTGACAGCCAGCCGTAAGTTTGCCATCTTGCCGGAGTTGTGCAACATCCACCCTAAAAAGTATCGGCCTTTCAACAAAATGTGATTGAGGGTCCGGATCCATTTATATTTCTCAACAGTACCGAGTGTAATATTTCCGAAATCGAATTAACGCGCGCATTCGTCACACATGCCAGTCTCTTCTTATTTTGAGAGGTATAGACCAATTTAATCCAATTTGCCGTGACATCCTTCTATCAGCATCACTCTGTGTAATAGAGCTTCATGGCTCATATGTTGCACTGCTCAGAGCCGTGCAATGCACATTCACGAGAACCCCAACGATCAGGATTCACATACCACAACATCAGGGGAGTGGTATGTGCTCTCTTTACCGTCCAACATCTTCTTAACATGAATCAATGATGAAAGGTGAAGCAGGACAACTAGATGACTGATTGAAGGATGTGCCTTCCATATTCTATTCGCATGCACTTGAGATTCTAGCTTCATGCCAGATTAAATAATGTCCATTAAGGGGGCAAAATGTAATTCCGGGACTGCAGGAGGTAAAAAATGTAGTAGGACTGTAGTAGTAGTAGTAGGACTATATGTAAATGTAGTAGGACTATACATGAATGGAGTAGGACTACAATAGCCATTCTTTATGAACAATGCTTCCTACCTGATGATTTAGTTTTTCTTCTTTGTATTGCCTCTATTTAAAACATTGTGTGTGTTCACATATGCATGTCTCAGTTAAAATATGTTTTCCAAAAAACTGTAATTTGTATAAACTGTTTAAAAAGGCAAACACCTGTCATATGAAGTTAGCCGGAGTGTGCGCGCTATACGGGAATGGGCAAGAGACGTTTTCTGACATAGCGAACAGAGAATAACCATGAAAGGCTTTTTGCACTGTGAAGACCACAGACAAACACATCAGAAAACGGCGCCCCCACCCCCCGGGATACGCTGTCATTCTCTGCTGAGGTCACCCAGCATGTTTGTTTCCATTACTGCAGTGAGGACTCGTCCTAGCCTACTGAATTATATCCCCCAGACAAAGGAAACCCTGCCCACACACACACACACACCTTTAGTACACTTTTAAAGGGGCTGTACAGCCCTGACCCCTTATAACAAATGGGATTATTTAAGTGGTTTTTTATACTAATTCAATGTTTGGAATACGATTCAAGCCATCAACATGGAAAGATGCAAATCTTTCCATATTGACGGCTGCATGCATTGAATAGACAAATGAGACCGAATGAAACCATTTCGATTTGTCAGATTAGTAGAAACAAAATCAATTAAGATGATTCAGCGTGAAATTTTCAATTTCCAAATGGAAATTATCAGTCGATTAATATCGATTGATTTAAACAATGACTATATTATTGATCACATCGTACCAAGTTGTTCCCCCCTCACATGTCATCATCCACTTGGCTACGTTGCCTGCATACAAATACAGTAACATGTATAAACGAGGCTCACAGGTCAGTGTGTGTGTGTGTGTGTGTGTGTGTTGGTGGAGGGCAAACAAACAAGAAAATGCTGACAAGAACAAATGCATTGCATCAGGTCCACCGTAGGCCTCTTCACACCAATCATACCAAATCTGGTGGAGGCCATTTTGGATTGAAACTGGTTCATTGATGGAATCACTATTCCTGTGCTGTTCTAAAACTGTGGTAAACAAACCCACCCTTTGTCTCTGGCTTGCTGTCTCTGCTGCACTTTGTCGGCTGTGTCACCCAAGTGGCAGGAGCAGACAGGGATGCTGTGGCTTCTACAGCCCTGCCACAGTATCTCTGCACTAAATGAGACATCTCTGTTGTGCTCTACAGCTCCCACAAGTTTTGCTGCGCACCCTCACCAGGAAACAAAACAAGCACATTCTCTTGCCACTGCATACCATTAAAAAAAGAGATATATATATAGGCCTATGTATGTAATGAATTGTGTGTGTGTGTGTGTGTGTGTGTATAGCATGTGTCCATTTCATTTCACCAATTTCTGACTGCAAACCTCATAGATGTGCACAAATGTTTGATTGGACCAGAAGGATGGTCTGGTTGTGTGTACAGACTATGCAACCTTCAACCCATACCCAACACAGCAGCAGTGTAAGCCTACTGCTCTCCTAACCCCATGCCTGCAGTCACTGGATGTTCAGGATTCTAGAAGAATCCGAATGCGTTAAACAAGGTCGTAAGGAAAGAGAGCCCACTGAGCCAAGTTACTGTGCATTACATGTATGACTCATACCCTCGAGCTGGTTTTAGCGTATTTATAGATATACAATGCAATAAAATGTTATGAATATGACTTTACTCATCAACTGTGTTTTAACATTTAATCTCGCACAATCTCCACTGCTTATTACTTGGTGCGTTATCACTGGTGTTCTTCTAAACCAGAGGCATTCAATTAAAATGCAAAGAGGTCCAGTTAGAGACAATTTCCTCAGGCAAGGGTCTGGAACATCATAATGTCAATATTGCGGTATGATTCAGTGCAATATATATTGAAGTAGCCTACAGTTGTATCAACTTCTGAACAACTGACAAATCAAATGAAGAAAGTACAATTCAAAAATATTTATCTAGAGGGACTATATGTAATAAGTACTAATAATAATAACTAATAAGTCATTGTAATAATCTCTTGATAATGTTCATCGTGGAGAACGCTTCCTCGCAGGTGTATGGAGCCGAACACGGTCAAGAAGTGACTAAGAGGACGTTACTGTCGCAGTTCCCTTCATGAAAACATAAGTATTATCTTATTGTATTTAATAGCAATAAACTCACCAATGTTGCACCTCTACGGACAGCTTGGGTCATCGTCTTTCTATCGATATGCCTTTGGTTTCAGAAAAATCAGTGTTTATAAATAAAATCATGTGTAAGTAACTTTTTGTCGAAAAAGTCTCTCAAGCACTCAATTTTTCAGTGTTCTTCTTTTGGACGCTTCACAGACTTTTTATGGAGTTGCTCATACATGAAACCAAAGAGGATGACCCAAGCAATAGTGGCGAGTTTATCACCATTAAAAGACAATCAGATAAGACTTATATTTTCATGAATAGGGCACTCCATGGAGGGAATGGCAACTGTCCTCTTTTAGTCACTTGTGGCTAGTCAAGATCGCCAGTCCTGGAACTGGTCTTCCCGTGGGAAGAATGAACATGTAAGAGTTTGTCCATTCTAGATTAAAAGCTGTTTTCTATATACTTTTATCTTTTTAGAGCACGCCATGGGAAATTACTTTCCTCCAAATGTTGTCTCTCGTCTTGTTTCTCCCGCGTGTGTTTATCGCTCACCGACTCGAGTCACAATGCTTATCGGAATGCACAGATTTGATTGGCTGAGCAGCATCACGTGAGATGATGTGACAATGCATGCGATTGGTCCGTGAGTTTCCTGGGCCACTAAACCAGTGCCGTAGAGGCTAGAAAAGCCGCACGGCTTAAAATAGAAACGCCCCGTCAAAATAGAACAATTCTCAATCATTTATCGGTAGGTTCCGAGTCCTGATAGGACGGCGTCTGTTTTTGTTCCTGGTGTGGAAGGAAAACGTCTCGCGGGACAAAGGACACAATCCATGGGAGATAAAAAGAAGCCCCAATCTGTGTGAGATAAAAAAAAAATACATAAGCAAGGAAACAATACCAATTGTTTCCTTGCTTATGTAACACCAACGTGAATTATAACTCATCTTGCTGTATATATTATATACAATAGGCCTATACCAAATAAATGTGTCCAAATACCAAATGTCTCTCAAGTGAAGAGGTCTCTCAAATTGTGTATATATATATATATATATAGGCCTAACACTAAATACAATAACTGAGTTCTTATCTGAGACGCATCGCCAAGCACGCAGAGTATGGAGTTCTCGACAGCTTGATTTGTTATGATTCATTCATTCCTAGAACTATTTAATTCAAAAGGTTAATGAAGGCTTGGATAGAAACGCACCTCGGTGATTTTAGTTTGACGAGATTCGCTTGAAAAACAAAATAGCTTGTTGAAAAAGGATGGATCACTTTCAGATGAATCTTGTTCCAATTGGACAATATTTCACACTATTAGATTGCTGATATTGATATTCAACGCGTCAATGTCAAGGACATCGTGTGGCACTTGGGGAAATATGTGTGAAACACTGTCCAATGTGTAAGCCAGGGATGTGATCGGATGAGCAAAAAAGGAAAATCTTTTACAACCCATCGTGACACATTTTAGGAAGGAGGCATAAGATGAGAAAATGTTGGGTTTTCAAACAACCTTGAACAGCCGTTTCCTGCAATCTAACATGAATTTCATGAAACTTTAAACATAAATATATAAAAGGTCCAGGAAATGGTGTGAGTTGTTCCATGTCATCTAAGGGACAATAAATGGAAAAACCTAGAAAAGGGACAACTTTGGGGCAAAAAAAGAATGTCATGATCGTCCGATACAGGTCCATAACCTTAGCCATTATATTTGCAAACCCATTTGCACATATATTTCATAATTTATAATAGGTTAGTGTTTGCCATGTTTTACAGCACTTTATTTACAAGAACAGACTTTTAAGTTCAATGACTTACGACTTTTCCCTTACGACTAAACTCAGATCCAGCAGTCCTGTTTCGCGCAAGTAGATAAAGCGTTCGGAAGTGTATATTTACAGTGGCCGGTCGACACAGTGTTGATTTGAAACCTTTTTAGACAATTTCTTACTTGTGCTGGCTGGGTTTGTGTTCACTGTTAATAGCCATTTACACACTTAAGAGATCACCACTTCCAGCAACCCCATGAAGCAAAAGAAGAAACGAAAAACCAAAAAGTGCTTATATACTAATAATATATAAGCACACCACACAGTGGTGTGCATAGGTGGAGCTGGGATGAGTGTGGAGCTGGTGGAGCTGGGATGGGGGGTTGTCCTTGCGGGGTCCGTCCTCGCGGGGTCCGGCACCGTCGACGCACTGGTAGTGTCAACTCTTGCAGGATTTAGCCGTCACACGGATGGGTGCACACGCTTTGATTCCGATGCAAGGTGAAAAAAACGAGGAATCATTGCATGATATTATTTCAACCTCACTGGTGTGCTTTTTTGAGTCCAGCGTTGAATCATAATACCTTAGTATACGTTTTCACATAAATAGATATGGACCCTACCGGGAAATATCGCAGGCCTTGTGTGTTTAATGCTGTCACCATTCACGTGCCCTGAATTGGTGAAAGTGTTCGCATCTCCCCATGCTGACTTTGATCATTTATTTATTTCCCTAGTGATTGGGCTGGCCTTAACATTGTCAGAATACAAAGAGTAGAGATCAGAGACATTGGATGACATTGAAGCGTTATTTCACAAAGGAGATGGTTTCCTGGCTGCGCCGAGCTGTCCAAACCTATATTGACCTGTCCCATCCCACTTTAATGAAATGTGCCAAAACCTGTCTTCAATATAAAACGTGTCCATGTCTTTATTCAGCTATGAACACCCGTGACAGGATTTCATTAAAACTTTCCAAAACCTCTTCATATACATGGAGAGAGTCGGTGGGTTATTTTGCAATATGCAAATGTGTGGCGCCTTTTCACAAACTGGGATGTGCTTGTGTTTATATTTGAGTTTAGTGTAAAGAGGGAGAAGTGACTCAATGTCACCCTGACATGAGCTAGGCACGCTGCCAACAAGCTTTTTAGAGGACTCTGTTCATCGCCACTCGCCACTCCATGGTTCAACACATTTACACAAATTCTGTGTAATACACCCCACCACCCCCCATCCACACACACACACACACACACACTACCCTCCGACGCCTCAGAGTTCAGTTTGACTGCTGCCATCCAGAGACACAGTAACAGTATGATATATGCTCTGATTTAATCATAACTCATCACTTAGACAATGAATCCAGAGGCTTCAACTCCATCTCTGAAATTGAATGTCAATTCTAATTCGAGGTTTTTACAGATTACAGACTTGAACAAAACATCCCCAAAAAAACCGGAATAGTCAGTTCTAGTGTCGTGTGTACACCCTATACAGTGACGTGTCAGTATCAGCCATTAGGTATACAGATAATGACTGTACTCCACAGCTGTCGCGGGTATGACTCTGCCCTGCAATCAGCGCACCATTGTTGCCACCAGTGTTGTGTGTTGCGAAGAGCCAGCAGTACGTTAAGGTTCTGGCCTGATGAACAAGGACACAGACGTCTTACTACAGCAGCGGCCCTCTCTCCATTCAACCCTCGGTGACACTCAGGGACACGATTAGTCTGGAGGAGCAAATAGGGCTCTAATGCTTGCCTTTTTACCTGCTCCCAGTGC
>OMKP01061217.1:7732-30984 GCA_900302375.1 Bathygadus melanobranchus | reverse complement strand
GGACTTGGTCCCCGGGCGTCGTAATGATGGCTGCCCACTGCTCCTGGCTTTCCCTGGGGGAGGACGGCTGGGATGGGATAAACACAGAGAAGGCATTCCACCGTTGATAATTGCGTGTGTGTCACCGCTCACAGTGTGTGTGTGGCGAATAAAGGACCAATGTCCTGTGATTTACTTACTTACAATATTAGAACATTGTGACACAACATTCCTGTTACATTCCACTTTGGTCACTAGGATGACTAAACAATTACACACTTTTTTTCTCGCTTCACTTTCCCCTCAACCTTCTGCTATGACAAAAGCCTGGCAAAGCCCCAGAACAAATGTACTTTTTATGTTACATCATGATATTGGCATCATGATACAAATCGATAAAAAGTCTGCTGTCTGAGTCAGTAGACAGACAGTAAAGGGGCTTCTGCTCCCCTCAGGTGCTTCTGCATATTCGTTACTCTGAAGCATCAATAATTGTCCTCAGTCACGGATGGTCCACCTGCATTATCCACCTACATTATGCATTAGCTGCTGCATTAATTAATTAGATTCAGAATAATTTTGGATTTATCAGAAGACTTTTTTTAAAAGATGCAGCAGCTAGTTGGCTACAAGTCACTGTTGGTCGGTGCTTCTATATATCTATCTATCGGTCTCTAATCTCGGATCCAGAAGTTTGACGATCCTGTAGCTAGGGTTGGGTATTGAACTCGATACTTTTAAGGGTACCGACTGAATTATGACGGTACTATCGAGTACCGATTCACGTTAAAGCAAGCAGTGCCAAAATTCTGTACCTGTACCTGAGAGCGCAGTTCAAAACACCTTGGAATTGGGAACTCTCTGGGATTTCTGACTTTCAATACAACAAAAACTTTTATAATAATGTATTCTTATTAATGATGAAGGCTGTTTGAACACAGTTTTTACACTTTTCAACACTGAACACAGACGACGCTAGCCGCAATAGTTAGGGAAATACGTCTAAACTGAGTAAATACCCGTTCAAACCCAAAATAAATATCTAAAAGCTGAGGAGTGTACCGTGTTTGATGGGCAGAAGTTTGAGCCACAGCTCAAATTAGCATGCCTGCAGCAAGCGCCAAAGAAGTTAAACCCTCCATGGGCGACAAAAGAGGCTCAGCAACTTCAGGTAATTAATTTGCTTAACTCAACGTTTTTGCTGGAGGTAACAGGGCTTTTTTCACTGTCTTGTTTGGTTGGTTAGCTTAGCATTTTTACTAGTGCTCGCCAACACTCAGCCATTGGCTGCGTCCAAAATTCCTTACCGACATTCTATTTAGTACGCTAAAACAGTGTGTGTGATTTGTTTGAGTATGTATGAAACCAATAGTATGTGAATTGCATACTATTTGCGTGGGAATATTACAGTATGGGAGAGTGAATGAACTAGACACACAGTATATTTAATATTAAATTGTAATTTGATGCTTTGGCAATATTGTTCTTGAAACCTTCATGCCAATAAACCCCTTTGAACTTGAATTTGACCAAGACAACTCTGGTATAACTGGCGTTAATATTTCTTTGCTAAGCATAATATAGTTATTTTAAATTAAATATATAGTATTGTTGTTGTTATTATCATCAGCCGTGTTGTTTACACCCTTGCTTTTATTGACCGGCCACCCTGTCCCATTCTCAACCCACCCCTCGTGTCACAGTGAGAAGAACCCAGAAGACGTTGTTACTCCGCTAGAGAGACACTCGCTGCGATGACGTTTCCTGGTTTTAAAGGCCACATTGTGTGGATATTTTGTGAAAGCACCAATAGTCAGAATTGTCACAATATTGTCACAGTGTCATTATTGAGGTATTTGTTAAACAATATTGACATTTGATTTTGTCCATATCACCCGCCCATTGCTTCTATACCTGAAACTCTTTTATGTGTGATATTTTTTTAATTCTGATATTTTACATTGTCATATTGTAAGCTAGGCCTATATTTATTCAACATAGAGGTGTACATATATGTACAACAAAACATGCTATATCGTGATATATATTTTTATCGACATATTACATTACCTATATTTGGAGAGAAGATGTTGGTCATATCGCCCAGCCCCTTCCTGTCAACAGATGCCCATTGGATAATTCCACCTGATTGGTCCGCCCCAGATATTAAGCTTTCAACCAATCATGTCTGGGGATCCTCTGTGTTTTGGTTTATGCTCAAGGGGCAAACCCCGGCTCTGGAAAATAAAGCGACAATAGGGCGACAGTAGCTCAGGGGGTAGAACGGGTGTCTGGCAACCGGAAGGTCACGGGTTCGATCCCCGGCTCCGCCTAGCTAATTGTCGAGGTGTACCTGAGCAGGACACCTAACCCGACGAGCTGGTTGTTGCCTTGCATGGTTGACACCGCCATCGGTGTATGAATGTGTGAATGTGAGGCAAATGTAAAGCGCTTTGGATAAAAGCGCTATATAAATCCAGTCCATTTATAAAGCCAATGCGGAAATGCCTTGATCCTGCATTCTTTGTAATGACCAGCAGGGGGCGACTCCACTGGTTTAAAAAATAAGTCGGATTGTATGGTAGCAGACAAGAAAATGACCCTACTTTTCACTTGATTTATTCACTCAGTAAACATTTTCCTAATGAGGTTATGGTCTCACTAGTTTCAAGTCTTCTTCAATACAGCATGATGTTCATTTGGTAAATTATGGTCCTATTTAGAGTATAATAGACTAATAAAGCAGGGTATGCCTTAGGGTGTGGCTATTGACCTGTCAATCAAGGTAGAATGCGTATCCATGGCCACATGGTCACTTCCGTCTGCTGGTTGCGGAGATGCCGACGACCAAATGCTAAACTGGAGGCTTCAAAACGGTAGTCCACAAACCAATGGGTGACATCACGGCGACTGCGTCCATTTCTTATATACAGTCTATGTTTGTGCTCTAGTAGTCTTTTTTTTTTAAGGTCAACAAAGGCAACAATCTAGTGAATCACACAATGTTGTGACTCTTAACAAGTGAGTGATTGACAAAGTTTGTCTTATTTTCTTAGTACATTTGTAAAATTGAAGCTCAACTTAAACCACTCGATCAACAACGAGTGCCTACCTCCCTGAGGTTTGCCCGGTGTGTGTTCTGTCAGGCAGGAAGGTTTTAGGTTCCTCCCCTTGATTGAATCAAAATATCTGGCTACAGGGTGTAGTTAAAAAGCGGTGTTTCTTTTGGCACCGCTCTGGGTCATGGCGTAATGTCTAAAGTATGAGAAAGAGTGTGCTGTATGAGAGAGGGGGAGAGAGAGAGATATATGAGAGAGAGATGTAGTTATGTATACCAATGTTTGTTTAGATTAGACAGTGGGGGTCCACCACAAATGTTAACAAAGGATTCTGTAATGCATCACTTGCATTACAGAATGACAGGTGGAATGATAGCCATTGGTTTTGGCAGCAGTTCTTAGTATGGCAACAGAGCTTAATTTCCATTAAAAACATTTATGGTTAGATATTTTTAGAAATAAGATGGAAATCAGATAAGCAGGAGCGAAACATTGAAACTGTATTACACCAACATTTGGCTTCCAAGTTACATTTAGAAATGGAACATAATAAAATGCCCTTTTAGTGATGGTGGCTTATTAAAAACGCAAGTCAATGAGTCATTTTAAGGTTAAGGAATTCATTTAATTCAAGGAATTCAAGTGAATTGACAAATAACATGCCAGTACTTGTGCAAGGTTTCTGTTGTTCCTGTTCTTGGCAATTAGCTAGGCTCCCCCTAGCTAACTGTCGAGGTGTCCCCGAGAAGACACTTAACCCTAACTGTTCCCGATGAGCCGCCTCACTAAAAGACCACACCTGTCTCCCAGATGTCCCCTAAAGAATACTTCACCGTACAAGTCAGTCTACTGGCATATTGAGTGTTTCTTTTAACGTGGCTAAAACCTGTCAATCTTTTTGTTTACAGTTTTCTTCCAAAGAGAAAGTATGTGCGTGCGTGTTTCCCCTATGCATCCATCGCAGATGGATTACTAGCACTGCTGCAATCTGCTATTTCTTTTTATTTAACTAAATATACAGCATATCATACAGCGTAATAGTGGCACTGTGCCACCATGCTCCTTTCCAGCGCCACCATGTATCAATATATGGCTCTCACGACGAGGACAATTAGTTGTCCTCGTCGCGACATTGTCGGCTAATCTTGCACACTATGCTACATTGTCATGTTGCTACCAGTTACATTGTTCAGGTATCGTTCATTTGTGGATAGTGTTCAATGGATGTGTGTGTGTGTGTGTGTGTGTGTGTTTTCTTCGCATAGCGCGAGAACCGTTCATCCGAACGGCTTCAAACTCGGCGGGTGTATTGCTGAGGACCGAAATGAAGTGCAGTGTCGGGTGTGAAGTTGTTTGGGTGAGCGGTTCTCAATAAAGCTGCAAGCAGCGATACCGGAGGCCATGCAGTCGACCCGGTTTGAATGGGCATGCTATGAATGGGCATAGGCATGCTTCAAACACAAATGGACCAGTTTATGAAATGTTGCTGTCGTTGCTGTCAGTGTCTGCCATTGGGCAATCCAGAACACTTTTTAATCCATCAGGTTAGGACAAGATATGATGAAGAATGGATTTGGGTTTTTTTGTTTTTAATAAAGGAACATTCTGGCTGGAACTGCGGTACACTGCCCAATCCATCATTGCTAGAGTCCTACAACAACAATAACGGGGATGCTTATTTCCCAACCCTGTGTTGTGTACTTTGCCAAGATCTATCTACATTATGAACATGTCATTTAAAGTGGATTTGAAACGGTTGAACAAGCCACTTTACTGTAATGAAATGTGATGGGGCTTGTTGTAAGCTTAAGTATAATTATATGCGGTTGGGTTTGGGAGAAAAGGTCTTTGGGTGTGTTTTAAATATTGAATGTCTATAAAAAAGACAGTACCTTATTTTATTAAGATTATTCCCCTAAGAATGCTTTCTTCACATAATGTCATTCATCTTTTATTTGGCAAATGGACATAACGTGAAAGTAAGATTGGGCTCAGATTGAGATTCAAGATTTAAATGGAATTGCATTGCACATGCCACATTAGCTTACATGTAATACCTAAACAATCCTTCACATACCATACCTCCGAATAGGCGTTTCATAGCATTGTTGCTCATCAAAAAAACCTGTGTCTGGTACAGCCATATTGTAGTGCTGACTAATCCACCATCAAGCCTTTTCTGGGGCACGGCTTTTTCTGACATCCTGTCATTTGTCATCCCAACCTTTACCAAATTTGTAATTACCATGATGGCATGCATGCCCCCCCCCCTTCTGTAGCACAATTAGTGCATCACAAGTTATATTCCTGTTTACAGAATTTGGGGCTTTTAAGGCAAAACAACTATGTCAGGGTTTGCAGCATCTTTACTTAGTCCCTCCCTTCCCCTGCAGGAAGTTTCCACCTATGATCAATTCTACTCCCAGGAGGTCCGATTCCTCACTTAATGTGTCTCCACCACTGCTTATGTTGTGTGTTTCTCTCCACTCGTTGCTCTCTTCATCCACTCAGTGTTTGTCTCACTTGCATGGTTTGGGTTTTTTGCTGCAAGAAGCCACTTCACTTACTGGGTGTAGGTTGACCCTAGAGGGATAGCAGGGAATAATGTTTACCTGGATTGAGAGAGAGGTGACAGGTTGTGCGAAATGTGTACTCTGCCCCGTCCCAAAACATAAGTAGATGAATGTACACTCTAATAATTTATTTGATATTTTATGTATGTATTTTTATTTACCTACTGTATGTATTTTATATTGAAGCATAATTAGTATGGCTAACAGAAGGAAAAAGGCAATGAAAATCATCTGCATTTTCCATGTGTAATCATTCATCTAACGAAAAGTATAATACAAGCAATAAACAACATGACACCAAAAATATAAATTGTTTTTTTTGTGTTTTTAACATAAAATCTTAAATTGTTTATTTAAGATGTATTTTTTAATTAGTTAATTAATTTCTCTGGTATTCATCAGGATCCCGCTCTTGAAATACTTTTCATTGCACTTACATACTTCAATACATAATTGACGACATAAGTCAAGTTTTACTATGCTTTTGACTGAAAATATATTTTCAGTTAACAAAATACAGCTCTCTACAGGGTACTAGCTCACAGGGAATAATTTTGTGTTTTCAGTTTTGAATTACAGACCAAGTATTATGCTGCCCTTGGATGTCTACAGTGTACAGCTGGCACACCTATCCTTCACACATTGCATACAGGCTTGATCCTAAAGCAGGGCTCTGAATTCACCAGACCGCACACTCTCAGCTTGACCACAAACTTGTGTAAAGGAAAGCACCTTCCAATACTCTAATAATAGAGTATTACATAAAGCTCTCAAATGACTCTAGGAAACCCCATAGAGAGCTACCTTTCTGCACCTGTAATAATAAGAAAAACCCCAAAATAGCTCACTCACTGTTTTTTTTTCTCTTCTGGTTGTGTCATAGGGGTCCCGCCAAATTCGTGCTCTAGCCAATCTGGAGCTAGAACGTTGGATTTGAAGACAAGCGACCACTTTCATCTTGGTTGGACCTCGGTACAGTTTCAATTTGTACATGCACATCCTGCCTGTTGTGTCTATGTTACTACCGGGCTGCGAATACTAGCACCGTTGACGCTATGGACGACAAATACTGCCTCCAAAGGTCATTAGATGCAAATGGCTCCAATAAGAGAACGACGGTGCCCAGCTTTGGTGTCAATCACAACCCAGGAACCTCTCTAGCCATCAAGCAGACTTCACTGTCGCCACTGACCAACCGGAGGGTCTCCACCACAAAGCTCAAGGTGCTAAGCTTCCTGTTTGGCTTGGCGTTTTCCTTCTTCATCGTGGCTTCCTACATCCTGACACGGGACATAAAGGGCCTGTTCAAGCGGCCCCCCTTTCAAGAGAGGCCCTCGGTTATCATCACGTCTGCTCTGCCTTCTAAAAACAATTTCCTGGACATGAAGATGAAAATCAGTTTAAAAGTGGAATACACACCCAGGAGGGTTCCAGACAAGAAAGAGGTTATTGACTCAGACCCCCACGTAAGTCACATTTCTCTTGATTTCACATGTCTTGTTGCACACTGTCTGTATGTGAGCTTGGATTGTGTCATAACTTTGTAACATTACGTGAGATCAGTACTCAATCAATGATTATTATATCTTAGCTGACTTTCACTGAACACTTTATTTATTGTAACGCTAACATTGGATTCATAGTCCTCCAATCGAAGAACTAGATTTGCCCGCTTTTGGAACAGTGCACACTTATTGCATGAGATATTTGTGGATAACATACTGCTTCCGTTCAGTGCTGTTTTCTACTCCACAGTTGTTTTCCGTGATTCCTCGACAGTTTCTCCCCTACATCAAAAACCCTTGCTGGCTGGCCGAGTTTTCTGGTGAGCTCGACACTGATCCGTACAAGAGGAACCTGTTCATCTCGCACTCGACGAGCTTCAAAACCACCTGTGATTACTTGAGGACTAACTTCCAGGCACACTTGTACCACAGAGATGGTAAGCTGTATCGACTGCGCTGCTTGCCGTACTTCTACATCATTGGTCAGCCCAAGTGTGGCACAACCGACTTGTTTCATAGACTGCTGCTGCATGAAGAGGTCAAGGTCACCACCATGAAGGAGCCCCATTGGTGGACGAGGAAGCGCTTTGGTAATTCACTTCTCGTGTGCTTCTTCTGATTGCTATATCATTGATTGTCTTTTGAAATCAGGTCGTCTCTTGAATACAGTTTCATGTTTCAGGAGTGCGGGATTTGCTGATATGCTGTCGATGGGTTACCATTACATACGTCCTTTATGTCCATATAGGTGCTTTACCTGTCTCTATGTCTGTCGGCCTGTCAGTGTGTGTGTGTGTGCTACTGGGTATGGAAATGCATGGATTTGCAGGGTAGCACCAATGGATAAGTAGTATTTCTTGGACGTAAGGGGTTAATTAAAATACTTATAATGTTTCTTTCAATGTTTTTAATGTGCAATACTTTTCATGGCCGTGCTATATTTTAATATCATCCAAGTTCAAGTAATAAGTTGGGTCATTCAAATATCAATTGATTATAATTGTCACTCTACATTCATCATCATCATTTTGACTAATTTTGTTTCTCAGTGAAAGTTCCACTTGCAGGTATGTAGAAGGTGTGATTGTGTTTGACATTATGTTGCAGGCTACATTCGTTTTAAAGATGGTCCTAATAAGCGTTTCCCTGTGGAAGATTACCTGGACCTCTTTGACATGGCAGCCCATCACATCCAGGAACACATTCCTGCTAATTCATCCAAAGAACATAGTGAGATTGAATTCATTACAGGTAATCCTGTGTGTGTGTGTGTGTGTGTGTGTGTGTTTCGAATGGGCCCATGATTGCATTTCATTTTCATGTTTCGTTACAGTAAAATCTGTTAAATTATTTCAATAGACTACACACATGTCTAGTAAACTGTTTAAAACAAATCGGTAAAGCTTATTATTTGCAATATGTGTACAATATGTTGCAATCTTTTAACATGCTCAACATGGATTTGTGTTTCTGCAATTATAGGACTTGAATACATTACCTTGAGTTTCTTGACGCAATGTTCATTCATAGTGGCACTTTTTCATAGGCATTAAGTGCAGCAAAGATTGGCAAGACAAAGGAAACATTCTGGTCAATAGACATGATAAAATATGACGCTTTTACGTTCTACTCTACTGTGCCACAGTATAGCTCAGCCTATTCACCGTGTCACTCTGGACTTGACAGGTGAGGCCAGTGCATCCACAATGTGGGACAACCAAGCTTGGAGCTATCTCCATGGAGACAAAGATGAGGCATCCCTTTTGCTGACCCAAGACTTCATCCACACTGTTCAGCCCAAAGCCAAAATTATCATCATGCTTAGAGACCCAGTAGAGAGGTAAAAAATATGTTTTTCCTTTTTACTTTGAGTATCAGCAGTAGTGAGTGAAAATGGGCACTTAGTCTTAAAAAAACAATTAGCAATTTGCAAATTGCCGTAGAATTGTCTTATTTCATCATGATATAAATATAAATGAGATGCCATCGGTTTGAATGATATGATTTTATAAGCAAATCTTGATGTACAACGTATTCTTGGCTGATATGGCTTCACGTGATGCTCTGTGTTTCCATAGGCTGTACTCTGACTACCTGTACTTCAAGCCAGCAAACAAGTCCATGCAGGACTTCCATCAGAAGGTCATCGAGTCAGTGCAGTTATTTCAATCTTGTCTACTGAACAGTTCTCTTCGCTACTGTGTCTACGATGCCAGCCTCTCCAATGCAATGCCGGTCAGTTATAATGCTTTCATCTCTTCAACCTGTATGATATTATGCTACATATACGATGAAATACAATTCTGATTTGTTTCCGTGTTAGTTGAAAGTATGTGAAACATATTGTCATTAGCAAGTGGTATCAATAAGGTGACGGTTATGAACAGGAATATCCTTTTTTCATTGGTATTCCATACTTGAACACTGGCACCATCTTTAGGACATACAGTGTATGTACATGTGAAAGAAATGGC
Organism: Bathygadus melanobranchus; assembly: GCA_900302375.1. Taxonomy (NCBI): domain Eukaryota; kingdom Metazoa; phylum Chordata; class Actinopteri; order Gadiformes; family Macrouridae; genus Bathygadus; species Bathygadus melanobranchus. The sequence continues at coordinate 21,394 of OMKP01061217.1, read as the reverse complement.
AGACATTCATAATTACTATGCAACATGTATCTGCTATGAATGTCCTCCCTCTAGGTAAGACTCCATCTGGGTATGTACATTGTCTTCCTTCTTGATTGGTTGACAGTTTTCCAAAGTGACCAAATCCTTGTTATTCGATTGGAGGACTACTCAGCCAACCTTGGCGCGACGCTGAAGAAGGTGTTTGACTTTCTAAATGTCGGTATGTATGCCTAAGATAAGATAGAATCATTAATTCTTTACTGATCTGATCACAACATCATATTGTTTGCTATGATCTACATATGATACACTGAAAGGGACTTTATGATTTTGTGACTTCATCTCCTCTCTCTACTCCCATTGTCTCTCTCTCTGTCTACTCCCATTCTCTCTCTCTCTATTCCCATTCTCTCACTCTCTCTACTCCCATTCTCTCTCTCTCTCTCTCTCTCTCTCTCTCTCTCTCTCAACTCCCATTCTCTCAGCAGGTCCTCTGTCAGAGCAGGCGGTGACAGCGATGACCAAGCAGCCCAAGTCAAACACCAGGCGGGTGACCGACAGAAGACTGGGCCCCATGCTTGACACCACCAGGGCACTCCTCAGGGAGTTCCACCAGCCCTTCAACGTCAAGCTGGCCAGCCTGCTGGACAATGAGGCCTTCCTCTGGATAGACGCGTGACAGTAGGGCGAGAGACTAGGCAAATGTGTCCACACTGCTGAACTGTTCCTGCTGAAAAGAATCCTTCACCATCAGCCATTAACAAATCCTCGATCAGAATTTCATTGGATGTGAAGATTTCCCTTCATATTCAAAAGTACATTATGTCACGTGTGTGTCATGTCATTTTGTCTGTATATTTTTTTGGTTGAATTTATTAAGGATAATTGCACCGCATTACCCATTTTAAGAAGAGCTAATTTCAAGAAGTAATGAATTAATGAACTAATTCAGAATATCCATTAACACAAAACCTATGTTCTTGTGTATCAAACCAGAAAATGTATCCATTCCAAATATGTGATTAGAAAAGAAAAATGCACTCGCACACGTTTGAAGTCTGCTCTCTTGACCGTAAAATCTGGCTTACACACCAATGGGTTTTTGAACATTGTCCCCTGCTATTTCAGGGAACTAATCACTCACCAGGCCTCAGTCCAAAGCTTCTGTTTGAAAATCTCCCATGATCTCTGCACAATGGGAGAGCAATCTTTTTGCTCGTCTGCATGGTCTTTGCTGTATTTCATCTTTGGAATAGGTTGAAAGCGCCACATGCACTTTCAAAATGATCTGATAAGCATAATGCTGAAGTTGATGAAGATAAAGAGTATCATCGTCATTAATGTGTAAATGGATTGCATTTATATAGCGCTTTTATCCAAAGCGCTTTACATTGCCTCACATTCACCCATTCATACACCGATGGCGGTGTCAACCATGCAAGGCAACAACCAGCTCGTCGGGAGCAGTTGGGGTTAGGTGTCTCGCTCGGGGACACCTCGACAGTTAGCTAGGCAGAGCCGCGGATCGAACCAGAAACCTTCCGGCTGTCAGACAACCGCTCTACCTCCTGAGCTACATGGTGCATTTATGGCATGTGTTATGGCCAATGACTGCCATGGCTGTGAAACTAATTTAACTGTCTATTGGTGATTAGTAGAGCTGATCACCTGTAGCTGATCAGCAATTAGTATTCAACTGGTATAAGTATGCCAGCACCAGTCTTGTTCCCCCTCGTGCTCTAACTTGGTCTGTTTTTTGTTGAGATTGCTGGTTGTACTCCTGGGTGTGAGAATTGTTAATGAGAGTCTAGAGCTTTCTGTTTGCTCATGAAGTAAGTGTGTAAGGGTAAGCTGCCATTTTGTTTTGGCTCCTTTTTGTTCCCAGTGTTTGTTAGAGGCAGTTTGGAAGTCTATTTTTTGTTTAAGCTTAGATTGTGGATTTTGCTTAAGAGACAGGGCCAGAGGCCATTATTTTGGCCTCTGCCAAAGCTATGGGTCTGATACTCATTAAGGGTTGAAGCTGAGTTTTCCAGCGCGTTCACTGTGTTAAATAAGTCAGTTGGTGAACCACAGCAGTTGCATAAAAAAAATGAATCCATGTCCACCAAGTAATTTATCTTCTTTCAGTTGAAGCAACACTACTTGACTAATTGTGTTATGCATTCTGTACATTCTCTACTCCCTGATTGCTTGGGAAAATAACCTTGATACTTGGCTGTCAATGTCTGTTGTTGTGAACATGCAACTACTGAAGAAACTACTTGCTCATCTAGGCAATTGGTAGAAAGCAGATAGGAAACAATTCCTGTTTAAAACCTTTTCAAATTATGTTTTTGACCATAAACTGCCAAGAAAGATTAATGTCTATACGAGTGAAAGGTGAGGTAATCAGGTCCCATTACACTTCTTATGGTATTGGCTGTACTGCCTTCAAAGTAAAGTCAGTAATTTAAATAAGTTAGCAGTTGCATATGTTAAGTGAACATAATAGCTAAAAGTCAAAATGTTAAAAGCACGTAGTTATTTGCATTGGTTCATATTGTGTGCCGCCATCTACTGCTCACACCAATTCATCTGTCAAGCACATTCTCCAATGCTAGATTAATGTTGCTGCTGAATGTATTTGATACCCTGCTGCAAGTAATATTTGTAAATAAGTATCAAACGCTTGCATTTGTTAAGGAATTTCATGTTAGATGTCATGTTCCATGTTAGTTTTGGTAAACATGTACTCTGCTAGCTAGCAGTTACAACAGATGCTAGCTCTACTCACTAATTGTGACTTGTAGCTGTTGTAGTTTAGCATTGTTGTTCATGCAGTACATTAGTGTTAGCTTTATACTTGGTAGGAATTGTGTATTCACATAGTTATGGGTATTCTTAAGTTGTCTATATGCAATGCATACAAGAAAACTCAAGCCTTGTGTTTCTTGGACTTATTTCTGATCGTTTCAATGCCAATTCCCTTGGAAATGTTTCTTTCGCAACCTTACGTTCTGCCTTTATGCTGTTATTGTTGTGCTTGTGATGTATCTTCCCTTCTTGAAGTTCTCATCATTCCAGCAGTCAGTGTGTAGTCTGATCACCCATGCTGAAAACTGTGCTCAGGTCTACAGTCGGCACATGCGACACGTCGTATGCGATTTACGTTTTAAAACAGTCGCATATTATCCGCTTCTCCAAATACTAACTCGCTACAATGTGGGCAAATTTGCACAGTTGATTGCCTCGACGCAGCAGAGGGCAAGGGTAGCCATTTTCTGCGGTTTCATTTCATGCTTAGGGCACCACAGCCACCCATCCATCCGCAACGTGTTACTGGTGCAGACGTGGCTTCGTCGCATGTGAGCTGTACAATCGACGTGGTTGGGGAGGGAGAAAAAAAGCAATTAAACCCATGGAGTGTCATCAGATCAGTGATTAACAAGCAGTATAGCGTGCGCATGGGAATCCTAGAGGCACTGAGCTCAATGTGATTAAGGTTGCAAGGAGGCTCGCTATGTGATAACGACACTTGGTACGATAGCATGTGCTGCGTTCTACATTCTAATAATCACACGCCTGCTGCATTAGACAGCTCTCTTCTTTTTAATAAAATCCCGATTATAAAGTCATATCCACTGAAGACAATATGATGGATTCTTTTCGATTTGATTATACAATTTGTCATGGAGCCTGAACTGTTTTTTGGGGGTTTGTGTGTTTATGTATTTGTAGTTTTCCAAAGGTTAATCATTTTTTGCTCTTTATTTTTGCCAATTGATCACCGGTAATACATTGATATTGTCTTAAATAACCAGACATGAAAGCACGGATATTGCCTTAAGTGGTCAGATATAAAACTCCTAAATACCCACTTGTCAAATTATTATGGCTTTCTTTATGGTAAAGGCGTATGCCAAATGCTCTAAATTTAAACGTAAAGGATTCTCTTTTGGGGTTGGAAATGGTTAAGTCTCAAAAGTTTTTAAACAATGTGTCCAAAAGGAGATGGATGTCTGCAGTTACTTGGTTCCATTATACCTACTATGGCTGGATGGACAGAAGCTATGTCTCCAAGTAATATTTCCATGTCCTTGTGAAGGTTTGTTTAGCGATTTTTATCAGGAGTCTGTGCAAACAAATGCTATAAGAAGGAATGGACTATCTAAAATCAGGAAGAGGCCCATTAGGCCCCGACTGAAATGACAGGAGTCACAGTTGCAGCAAGACAGGTCATTGGGCAAGAGAATGTACTCAATTCACTTCAATTCCCGATAAAATGGAACCCTGGGGAATACAAAGTTCTCCTCTGTGATCCATCTTGCTAAGATGCTTCTTTAGCATAGACCTACCGGTAGAAAAGTGTATCGCTGAGGAGTGGGACCCACCCTAAAAGACCCTGTGGGTGCACAGTAGTTAATGCACCACATCCAACAACCAACCTAATGTAGCCTAAGGTTTGCGTGTGTACATTAGTAACAAGCCCGGCTGATTAGTTTGGCTGGGTGAGGCTGCACACCTGTGGGCTATTGACTGATCAAGGCTTACCACAGGTTAAACCAACCATCACCACACACCCACTCAGGAGTGCGCTAGCATGCTAGCTTTGTTACCATTTCTCTGTTCATTCAATTTAAAACTTTTCAATAAACCAGATTATTCACCACCTTCCTGTCCTGCTGTTTGGAGAGCCCTGGGGAAGCCACTTATTGTGGCGTGTGGCAGGAGAACTACAATACCTTTTGAATTATTTCTGCTTCACAGTATCTGAAAGAAATCCACCTGAAAGAATATTTGTTGAAATTTGAATGTTAAACATTCAAATTGCGTCACAACCACAATGGATCCACGCCAGGCTCCTAAAAAGGCACCAACAGACAGCCAACCGAGGGCTCAACGGGCAAGAACTGACCAGAGGTTCTAACAAAGAGGCCTCCGACCATGGGCTGACCAGAGGCTCCAACCAAGGGCAAACCGAGGGCCCCAACCCTGGATCAGATGCTCCCCTCAATCAGTATGTTTTGCTTTGCCTCCTGATACAATCATGTATGTATGTATGTATGTAGCCAAAAATACAGTGTTACATGTGGGTTAGTTCCAGGTTAGGCTCAGATCAAGTTGAAACTAAATTTGATCTTAAAAACGAACAATAATTTGGGTTAAATACAGAATGAAATACGATTGCACGATACACAACAATGCTGGCTTTATTAAAGTTTATGTGAAATGCCTTTCACAACATTTCTTACTGTCATACGCATATTTCCAAGTAAAACAGGAAATTGGGGTGAGAAACGCGTAAGGTGGCTCTTTCATTCTTCATCCTATCTGGGTTCAATTGGTTTGTGCAATGGTGGGTGGGTGCACTATAACACCTGGACAGCATGCCAGTGCTGTCTCAGTGTGACAGCACACTGCATGTTAAATTGGCTTGCTCATTAATGCAATACAGATGCCATGCTTTCGCGAGGGAACAAATATAGATTATCTGCTGAATCTTTCGTCATTATTCGCATTGTCCAGAAATTGCATCCAGAGATTGATCGAGTTTGAGGTGAATTAATTGGATGCATTCTTGCATTCTTAATGGTCCGTCTTTGCAATACACCTTTTTAGTGATCAGAATTACAATGCTTTTATCCAACCCAGGGCACACTGATGAAACAAGTTAGTGAAGAGGAGTTTAGGGCAAAATGCATCCCTTTGATACTATGTTGTGTACTTTGCAGCAAGTGGAATTGGAACTAGGCCTAATGTCTATTTAATTTGCTAAATAATGCACCATGCATCATTTATTTAAATTGAGAAGATGACGTAAGTTGCTGAACACATCTTGACTCCTTGATCTGGAGCACAGTGACATCAACCTGCAGGCACTGATTATTTGTATATGGCACAGGGCAGGCTGCTATTCCTCTTCATCGGGTGGCCTGAGAGGACACTCTTGACATAGTGTTCTTGACATTGCTTCACCAGATCAGGCGGAAGCACAGAGAGAAGCAGCCGCCTCTCTTTTCCTTGAGCCACTGTCTTTAGCAGCAGAAGAGCTATGACCTGCATGCAGGTCAGCTCTGAGAGTCTACTTGCACGACGGCTTTGCCAGATGCAGCCACCGTCAGAGTAATGGTGTTTTTATCAACATGTGTCTTGCATCCATTTATCTTTAGATTCCATTATCGAATAGCGGCCAGTTGGATTAGTGGCTCACATTGGCCATGGTGGTCCAAGTAGACGGTGGACGTGTAGCTATCGACCACTATTTCCTCAACATTTAAATATGAAAGGAAGTGAGTTTGGTCTGAATCAGCTCTGACCAGCGGCTCCTGCGTAAACGTTTTCTGGAGTCAGCAAAATAAGGATAGTGGGAGAGGTACTCACAAATCAGACTTTAGATTCATATCTAAAGTCTGGCGGCAGACAATCTCAAATCTAAGTGAATGGGGCGTTTCACTTTCTTTCGCTGCATATCTGTTTTGACCAATCATGTCACTGGAAGCGGGGGATCTTTTAAGTGTATAATTGCCAACGCAAATTCGGCCAGCAGTAAAGGATCATGAAAGTCCTGGCTGTTGGCTTAAAGATGGTATTAGATCATTGAAGCAATACTAGTCATTAAAACAGGCATTGTGTGTCCATCATGTGTTTTTCACAATGCAGGAGGAATAAAAAGAATAACAGTGTCAGTGAACTAATCCACCGAGGGAAATCAGTGATTGTTGAACTGTCATGATGTGATGTGTTGAACTGTGCCCGATGAAACCCATGCCTGGCCAATTGATTGCAACAGAAAGAAAACCACTGTTGACTCTCATATTAATAATCTCACCCCTCCATAACAGTGTTACAAAGAACTCAGTGTGCGGTCAAATTCACAATTGATGAAAAGCCACAACTTGGCGACATGAATACAATAATTCCAGCAGGTGTTTTTGCCTTGGATCTTGATTACACCAGGAATCCATATGCACAGTCATCGGCTTTAGACACGTACAATACAATCCACAAGCCATGTAACTGTTCAGAACCAGTGTGGAGGATTTGTGGAACATTTACAACCACGACAATGGGGTTCTAATTGGTGATCAAAATAAACCTTTATCGTTTTTGCCATTAGTGATCCCCTCTCTTTAATTATCCTATGTCCTTCACAAAGAGAACACCGTGTCTACTAAGGCCAAAATCCTTTTGACATATTAAACTTTAGATTAGATGCGTTGCCATAGTGACCAGTCTGGAAATCGCTATTTTCATGCCTACACAGTGCCTTATTAGGCCCATCTCCAGGGTGAATTAATCCCTAGTGAATTCTTCATGTGAAAATTGCCTCACAATTATGCTGATACAGTTTTGCTAAACTCTGTGCTTTTTGTCCAAATGGAGGCTGTAGCCATAGATCAAGTATGACATATGTATGAAGTATGACTTTTTAGGCCCAAATGAAAGATCCCGGTTCCTTTGTCTCAAATGACTCTGCCTAATTGTCTATACATATGACATAGGCCAACACTGACTGGCTTATGGATTGGTTATGGATTTCTGTATTTGTTTGTAATGTGTGGAATTACAATTTTGATCTATGCGATTGACAAAAAAATGAAATATTTCATCTGTGTAATGTAAAAATAAAAAATACACAATTTGTATGGAAGCATATTACATTTATTCAACCAAGAGAGAGTTTACTTGATGTTGTGCGAATCCAGCTTTAATAGCTAAACCAAACAATATTGATGTATTACCATTATTTTATTTGTAATTCTTTTCACATAGTTTTGTTCATTTTTGGTGTATGTTCTGAACTCCACTTTGACATCACTTGGTTTATCCAAACCTTTAATCTGTTTTGTTTTTTTTAGAGACTCGACGGCCCAGCCGCCCTGCTTTGCGGCTCTCATTTTTCTTTGGAACTAGTTTTCCAATGTGCACCATGGCGTGCATAGCGCTGTACAGAACTTTACAAAGCTAGGAAACCATGGCAACTCGGGTTATGTTTTATTGCCAGGGACCTGGAAGTACAAATTGCTAATTCAGCTTCTCTGCCGCGAGGCACAGTTGTTCTCGTGTGTTCAACACGCGTGACACTGATTCCTCTCATTCCTCATTCATTTTTTTTGACAAATATTGAATTGAATATTTATTTAATTTATATATGATTTACATATATTACATATTAGATGTGTTGCTGATGAAGTCCCAAAAGTTGCCCGTTTAGCTTTTGAATTAAAAGTCGCATCGAACTGATCGTTCAATGGAGATTGAGCTCATGTAGGAACGACGGTGAATCTCATCAATGCTATGCTAATTATTCAAACAGTAACTTGGGCACCGGAAATGAGAGACGTCTGTATTTCATAGTGCAATAGGCACAGGGATGACTTTCCGTTGTACCTTGTTAATAATAACACAAGCTTGAAATTCCACCACCACCTGGAAACCTAATATGTATGTGTTGCATGGCTAGCGAGGGCTACGTAGCTTCATCTGTACCCTTTTATTAGTGAGGGACCTTACTGGGGCCTGCTAAAGGCGAAGCCTGGGAGCGTTTGTAGTTCATATAAGGCAGCAATGTTTCTCTTCTGTCAGGTTTAATGGGATGCCACCCCCCGATTTTCCTGCTTCTTTGTCCCTTTGTCACCATCTCCCACTCTCTGACTCTCTCTCCACACAAGTAAACACTTTGTCCACACAAGCTTGCGCTCTCTCACACACACACACACACACACACACACACACACATGTGCACACGCACGCACGCACGCACGCACATTATTTTATTAGTTTTTTACATTTGAACTATTAGCAAGGCTGTATGAGTATTGTATAAGGAGCAATTTTCTCATTTAACAAATGGTTTATGAATTCATATGCATGTCATCAGGGAGCAGGTAAGAGATCTGGGTTAAATTCGTGGTCAAGGACGACTATACAGATTACAGACTATCCTCTATCTGTATAGTCAATGCAGTACAATTGTCAGACACATGCTTCCTGTAACTAACTCCCTATAAGCCTGACTGGTCCACAGACTGCAGTCTATGATGGCGTGCTCTTCACAATGTTATCACCTCCATAGCTTATACAATCACATGGGTTTACACTACAGGTATTTGTAATTCCACCTCTCCCTTTTCATTATTATTAGGCGTATCCACTTGAGGAAAATTCTCATTTTCTGCGCTCACCTTGCTCGTGTGTTTGACCTTTTCAAGAGAGCGTCTTATTCACCCGTGACCACGGGCGCGGAGGAAGGGGTGCCATGTCGTCGCTAAATCTTTTCTATTGGCCTACCGTTCCTAATCTCTGTAGGTCTTTCCTTAATCAAATGCTAGATAGATTTGTCCCTAAGCCCATGGCTCTTGGCTGGCTGAAATGGTGCTCATATGGATTAGCTTGTTCTCTTGCTTTCGGGAAGGAGCACGGAGCCATCCGATCCCTGTGTCCCCTGGCCCCTTGAGCAGCAAAGCTGTTAGATTTTATCTGCCGCGTGTATACGGAGGTTAGCAGGTGAACCCGCTGAAGTGACGGCAGAGGCTTGCTTGTTTATACACACGTTCCATTCCTGCGGGAAACTCAAAATCCTTTACGTAAAACGCATCAGTAGTACGATTTAAATACGACATATCAAACATTATGAAGAGAAGGACATTGTCAACGAAGTGATACAAGTGTAAGTAAAATGTAGGCCAGGTCGTGTTTACAGCTGGCTCATTCTGTATTGTTGGAACCTAGTGAGTATGCAGGGTCTAAACCCCTTGTTTAGTCCCTGGGCATCGTGAGAGGACTGGGTGGAACATTATTTGATCATTGCAGCAGATCTCAATGCTTTTGTTTTGTGCAGGGCAATGCAGGACCTCCTCATGTTGTATGAGGAGGTCCTTTTTTACTAATCTGATCTATGGCTGTTCCTGAATCTGGAATTGAAGTAATAGTTTTATGGTAATATAATGTATTCGTATATTAATATTGTGCTAATAAACTGCTTTGAATGGATTTTAAATGGGGACAGCAGTTTTCAATAATAAACAATTGTGGCGATGATCAAGCGGTGACAAATATGCAATATGTATGTAAATGTACTTGTTAGCGCCAGTGATAATGACACTGCTATTCAGCAATGGGATGGTACATTGCGTGGAACATTGACATAAACTGTCGCATGATGGTGGAGAATACCCCCTCTACCATCACATACCATAATGATGGCAATATGAATCACTTTATGGTTATTACTGCCGCACGGCAACACTGTTACAAGCCGTAAAATAATCCACTCTTAGCCCTAATTCCTTCCTGTTGTTGGTCTGTAAATGTGCAGTCTGTAAAATGCTGTAAAATGTGCATTTATTGCTCAAACTTTGGGTATTGCAGTTAGGTGACATAGTTTCACTGCATTGAACTATGTGGTAAAATCTTCAAAACCCAGACCACCATCTATCTTTACAGGGTCTCCAATCAGCCAATCTGCCCTGAGGGGGAGTTCACCCATAAGATCGCAATCACTGTAATGAACATAGCTTGGATGAATCACAGCAACATGGTTGACCTCCGAACCCTCTCTCTATCCCTATCTCTAATCAAGAGGGGAGGGCTCATGAGTCACAGAAGTCGTAGGATGCGTCCCATTGCTTATTTAGTTACTTGGCTCACCAAGCGCTATCATTGGGTCCTCGCGACCAAGACCTTCAGCTTGGGCTTGTGTGGCTGCAGTCACTATACCCAAAAAATCAGCCAATCAACTGCACAGCATACAATCTTTACCTTAGCAAAACAAAGGCGAAAATAGAACAGGTGGGGACGCGAACAATTCACGCACATACCACTGATCGACTTGACACTTGTGTGTGTGTGTATGTGATCTGAGCTGCTGCACACTGAACGGCTAAATAGAATGAAACAGCGAAGGCGGCATCTTAGACATGCAGAAGGAAGGCGTGGCGGTGCTCTGAATACAAGCCTTGTACACGGGTCAGGGCTGGGAAACATGGGTAGCATGCTAACGGCAGACCAAAAGGTCAGGAAGCACTGTGTCAATGCAGACGCCTTCGCTGCAGCCAGCCAGGCAGAGAATGTCTGCGCTATGCTATCAGTGTCACATCCCTTGTTCTGTCCTGTCTGTAATCATGAGGAATGTGTGTGGATAAATATTTGTAGTATGGACATGAATAGCCATAGAATGTTTTCCCATAGGACCTGCATATTTAAAATGGCTTTAAATGTTCATATTTAAGGCCGGGTTAGAGGTATGAAGATGCTGTTGAAATGGTTGTATCTTTCCAAAAGAGTGCACTGGTAAAACAAAATCATAGCCATGCCAACTCTGTCACTGTCGTTCATCCTCATATACTAATGGCTAACGACTAATTAATAGCAGGCACATTTCAACACATTAACAGTGGGGAACATCTGGCGCATTGAGTTAGCAAAATACAAGCGTTTACATGAAGCTCAAATGACCATGCGGGGTCCCATGAATTGTGTGCCAAGGAAATGCAAGCATGCTATTGAACAACATAACATGCATTTAGATGCAAATTGAATTGAATCATTGTTGCTGATCTCCATGTAGCTGTGACCAACTTGAGTTTTGATTGCAGAGAAAGGATGAAGCACCTCTGGATTAATGATAAAAAAAACAACAACCATTTCATTGTTGTTTCAAGTCGTGTTATTCAGTCAGACAGTTGCCACAGTTACACATCATCCAGCATCACAATAAAGCCTATATATATATATATATGTGCAGTGTGTTGTAAAGTGCATGTGCTTCTCATTTGTCCTCTAAATATGCAGTAATAGCCTATCAATGTCAACAGATCAGACATGAATACAATGGCACAGATCACCCACAAGTGTGATCACATGAGTTCTGTTGCGGAAAATACTGTCACTGTCATTTGTCTGAACAGCTCATTCGTCATATACTGGTAAACTGATCAGAAAGGAAATGCATCTCCCTGTGAGTGCATGAGTTGAGACTCTAAATTCTGCTTTTAGGGAGATTGGCTTGACTTGGCCCTTGCTTCCTTTCCTCCCTGACTAGGAATAATCAGGTTAAGGAGACAGAAAATGAAGGATGGATGGATAATGGATGGATGGGTAAAATCCTATAGGGCAACTCTATTCATTTAAACGCAAGTAGTTTTCAGAAGGCTGTATTAATGGATGATGCAGATGGATGGGTGAATGGATCTATCGACAGACAGACATACAGCAGAATGGATGGATGGATGTACAGACAGACAGACAGGAGAATGGGTGGATGGACAGACAGACAGACAGACAGACAGGTAGGATAATGGATGGACAGACAGACAGACAGGCAGGAGAATGGATGGATGGACAGACAGACAGGTAGGAGAATGGATGGATGGACAGACAGACAGACAGGCAGGAGAATGGATGGATGGAGAGACAGACGGGCAGGAGAATAGATGGATGGACAGACAGACAGACAGGAGAATGGGTGGACGGATTTCCAGACAGACAGACATATTGCTGGACGTATAGACAGGATAATTAATGTATGGATGGATGGATGTACAGCCAGACAGACAGATTGTGGGATGTGCAGACATACAGACATACAGGGGAATGGGTGGATGGAATGATTGATGGGTGGACAGATGGATGGATGGATACTGGAATGCTATCCATTCAAATGCCATGGTGGATTAAGATCTCCATCTTTATTGCTTTTTCATTATGAGTGGTGCGACGCTCCAGGTGAAATGTTATTCACAGATTAACAGTGGATCATCATATATTGCTGAGGAGAGTTTAACATCTCTTAGATATATGGTTATGGCTATCAACTGTCTTGCAACTTGGAAATACACGCACGCATTGCTGTATTGGTTGTTAGTCTTCTATTACAGCAACTGTAAGCTTGTAACTTGTTCTATTGGCCTGGCAATCAGGAATGCTTGTAACTTGTTCTATTCTAATTGTACTGTACCTTTAGCGATATATTGTGGTTTCCCTCTTTCGACAAATGTACTTATTGTAAGTCATTTTGGCTAAAAGCATCTGCCAAATGCCCTAAATGTAAATGTAACTTACTGAATCAAACACAGTCACTTCCCACTAACTCATACATTCTGGTTCTTTTCATTTGTTAGGGGACTAATTATGACAAGAATATTATGATTATGTGACTAAATGCTAAACTATGAAATTCCTAACTGGAATGTGTTTAGAGAGAAATAACACAAACTGGGGCAGATATTCCATGACGTGTGCCTCGCTAGCTTGTTAGTGTCACGCCATGGGGAATAGCATGGCATGACATTCAAATCATTCGCATCCCATGTACATGTGTTGCTAAGGGCCAGTCCTCTTCCACAAGCACCTCTAAGAGGTTCTCCCCGCTCTCTTCCTCCTCTGCTTTAATGAGTCAGACGTTCAATGCTTCGCTTCTTATCTCTAGACATTTTCAATTGTCGGCTAGGCGTTGAGTGCTGCCTTGCCTTGCCGCGGACAGTTTGAAACGTGTTCCAAAACGTCCTTTATATGTTTGACATGAATAACTTAAGGGGTGAAAGTGTTAGTGCCAGAATGGTCGCAACTTCCAATGTGCCCTGTGACAGTTTTTTCCTTACTCATCTTCACATTGAGTCTCTTTTGCCTCTGATAATTGGGAGAGCCTTTCCATGCCCTAGGCAGGGTTGTGTGAAGTCAGCCAACGCACTTATCTCACAC
>OMKP01061047.1:15019-36527 GCA_900302375.1 Bathygadus melanobranchus | reverse complement strand
TGGAGGGATGGGGAAATGGGGAGGTGGGGTGGGGGCAGAGCCAATCCAGCCCTGACGTGCGGAGGAGCGGAGACAGGAAAGCTAGCTACGGCGGCTACCAAAAGCTGAAACTACTAGCAGAGGTGCGCGCGTACGACGCACGTACGACGCCAGACACCACGGCAACACGCTCCAAAACTAAAGCACAGCAACAAAAAAAAAACACGCACACGCCATAAACTACAGCACGCCGACGCGCGCCGTGAGAGAGCGCTTACGCGGGGCCCTCGTCGCTGGTCGTCGCGGCGACGGACCTCGGCCTCTGCTGACATAAGCAGCTGCTCGAGTTCTTTGATTCTCTGCTCTCTGTCTGGGTCGTCCAGGGAGCACGGCTGGAAGAGACGGAACACACACACCAACAGAGGAGGAGACAAGAAAAGGAGAAGGAGGAGGAAGAGGAAGTAGAGGAGGCAGGGAGGAAAGGAGACCGGGAAAGGAAAAGAGAACGTTTTACACATGTATTAATTATAAGATCTTGTCAGAGGGTTGAAGCACCTCGCCGTCTTTCGGGAAAAACAAGAGAAACAAGTTTTGAAGACAAAAGGTTAGTGATTTAAATAAAGGACAACCAGGTGTCGCAGGAGTAGAATCAAAAGAGGTTCCACAGAGACACCAGACACAGAGACACCAGCCACAGAGACACGGAGACACCAGACACAGAGACACCAGAAACGGAGGCACCAGAACACACTCACCGATAGGAAGCCAGAGCTGTCCAGCAGGCTCTCCATCAAGTGTCCACTGTGATGGTCGTAAGGATATCCACCCATCTATAACCCGCACACACACCATTATCAGACCAACGGCTACCCCAATCTACATTACACTCAGTGCAATAATAAGAATAATAAGAAGAAATGAATGCAATCCATCAGATGCTTTAATCCAAAGGTTGAGAACAAACAAAGCTTAATAGTACCCAAAGGATAGTTTAAAATGTATATTATAGTAACAAATACACAACTAATAGATAAATACATTCACTACACTACATAAATACAATACATGCAAATAACAAAAAAAATCATTCATTAGAAGATTAATAAGACAAGTGTGGCAGCCAGTCTGTGTGTGTGTTTTTAACCCAGCGCACCTGGTTGGGTATGGGCATGGCCAGGGGGCTGTGGTCACAGTGTGGGGGGTGGTCTGAAGGAGGAGGTGGGGGAGGTGGAGGAGGAGGAGGAAGAGGACAGGGTCTGTGCTGGCGTCTCTTGCCGTGGGAGGAGGAGGAAGAGGTGGTGAAGGGCCTGCAGCCATCCTGCAGGTAACCCTCATGCTCCACCTTCCTCCGCATGGTGGAGTTCCAGTGGTTCTTGATGGAGTTGTCCGTCCTTCAAAGCAGACACAGAGAAAGACACTATACATTAAAAATATAAAACGACATAGTAATAATAACTACAATAATAATAATAATAAGAAAGATTTCATGAGATAAAGGTGTGTCTCTATGGCGAGAGGCCTGACCTTCCAGGGAGCAGCTTGGAGATCTCGGCCCAGCGGTTGCCCAGCTTCTTGTGGGCCTGGTAGATGATGCGGTCCTCGTCCTGGGTCCACAAGGACTTCTTCACCTCGGGGTTCAGGTGGTTGTGCCAGCGCTCCCGGCACTGCTTGCCAATCCGGCCCTGGAGGTGCTTGGCGATCACCGACCAGCGCTTCGGTCCATATTTGTGCACAAGGTCGATAACCTGTGCAGCGGAAAAGTATAATTAGGGAAAATCTGGCAACCTTGATTTCTTGTTTGATTCATGTGAAAGATCATAACCAACACATGCTGGGCTGGCGCATGATTTTCCACAGGAACATCTTGAATGAATGTTGAATGAATGTTCACGAGGCTAACACAGACCACGTTGGCTGTTTGAGTCACGGCAAAGAAATGCTATGAGGTCATCTTCCCGTACGCATTATTGATAGCTGTGTGTATGTGTGTGTATCTGTGTGTGTGTGTGTGTGTGTGTGTTTCCGTTGCGATGCCAATGTCGAGGGCGGGAAACGAGACGACGATGAAATTCTTCACATTCCGTCAGAGCCGTGCGCCATACAAGGAATACGCTGTCTTTTTTGGAGTTTTCTTGCTTTGCAACATGGAGATAGATATCAGCCCGCAGTCTGAACAATGAGAGCTGGCCTCTGCAAAACCAGAGACCTGGAAAGTCTGAGCTGTGTAAAGTCATGAGGTAGTGGAGCATTTGCATCGCCAAGAAAAGCTAAGGCCCAACAAGAATTTTGGCGGGAAACCTGTCGGGCCCATTTTCTTTTGGCGGGAACCTGTCTGGCCTGTCTGTATAGCATGGGGGAGGGTAACATATTTATTTACTTTACTTTCTTTGTATATTCTCCTCCTCCTTCTGGCTGTAGGACACTTTTTATTGTCCTTCCAGATACGTTGACTTTTATCGCTTACGCGCGATCAGTTACTCCACCCGGAGGAGGAGGGTGGAGAAGTCGAACCACACCCAGTGGCTCCTCTTACCTTCTGATCCTCCTCCTTTGTCCAGGGTCCTTTCACCAGCTCTGGGTTGAGCACCTTCTGCCAGCGGTGCTGACACTGGCCATCTGTCCTCCCCTGTGACAGGATGACACCACCACCTTCATTACCATCAGCACAACATCATTACACCACACGCCACCTGTAGCCACCATCGGCCGCCTCAAGCTCCACCAGCTCTGACAGCTGTGGCAAGGTAACACCCAGCCATGCTAATCACCGTGTCGCCGGAGCACCCACCACCTCCTAGTGCTTATTGATGTGATGCGAGGCTAATTGGCTATGAAGTGACCACTAATGGTTCACTGGCTAGCTAATGGGCCGCGTGCAGTGTGTGGTGTGGTGCAGTGATACGCACCGAGGAGTAAGAATTGAAAAGTAGGAAATGTTGTCTAATTGAAAACTAAATGTAATTCAATGAAAAGTAAATGTTATGGAATGTTGTCTAATAACTGTCAAATTATATGACGGAAAATGAATTAAAGATTAAAAATGTAAAGGAAACTTAACCTGCTAATGTAGTTAGCTCATATTATGCACATTCTGTTGGAACCTTGTTTACTTTGAAACTAAGCATTGGGCAGCAGGTTCTCCAACTATCTCCAATCCTGAATTATCAAATAATATCAAATTACATCATACAGTTTGTCCTGACCTTATTACTTTCAAAAACATCCCATTTGTCAAGAATGTCATCTCAATAAGTCAATCTCATTCCAACTGTTTAAATGTGATAAGCTAACCAGACAGCTAGATACAAAAATTGACATTTCCAGCCAAGACAACAAGTTTACTTACTGTAAAATGACCGGCTATTAATTTCCACGAGTCAGTGCCATTCTGTTCTACTAACTTTTTCAGTTTGTCATCCTGGGAAGAAACAGAGAGAAGGAGCATTTCATATACAAGATACAAAGCTGTATCTGGAGTATATTTCTGTTAATTTCATCCGCAATGTCAAAATTCTCCTGTCTCTCATTGGGCAAAATTTGACTTGAGATCGTTTTTTACATTTACAACATTTTAGTTAGCGCTGTACAGGATTTTGGACAAAGTGTGTATCATTACAATATACCATTTCACACAGCAGTCAGACAGACAACAAGTCCAGTCCGAGCGCCTAAAGCATAGAGGCCTGGTGTGAAGGGACCATGTGATGGAACACCTACCTCATCTCGAGACCACTTCACTTTACACAGGGAACGCTTGTCCTTGCATTTCTCTTTACTCTCAGGGTCAGTCGAGTGTCGCTCTTCGTCCTCGTCCTCGCTAGAAGATCAACGGAAACGGACATCAGTGGGACAGTTTCAAACTGTTGTTTATGTAGTTGATGTAGAAAAGAGTCAAATCAGTTTTAAAAACTACACCTACCAGACTATCAAAACGACACTGACATTTCTTCCCATGTAATTTCTTTCTATAAAAGTATAATACCTTTGTCATAAATAATACCATTCTTCATAATACCATAAGAAAATAAATGACAGTCAGAGAGACATTTTCAGAGACATTTTATACATTTTCAAGCCTTCTACCAGTTTTGTAACCACACATATAATGCTCACATCATTACAAGTAAAATGACTCAACGTGGTTCGTCTCGACGAATTGAGGAAAACACTTTGCTACAACTACCATCACACACCGCATACAAGCACGCAAATTAGCAGTTGCATTAGTGATGGAAAAACACAACAACACCTACATTAAGCACTGCCATCCTACAGTTAACTCCAGCCACACTAACAGAAGCAAAACACCCTCGACTGGATGACTGGATTGACGTCAATAACACACGACAACACAAAGCACTTAGCATCCTCCTCCTTCTGGCTTACTTGCGTTCGACGATTAGACCCGCTGGTGAAATGTGTGTGCGTACCACTGAGAAAAAACAAGAGGATCCCGTAGCGAGTTGCCAACACCACACCACATATTATGATGTCACCTCAGCCCACGCCGTTTGGCATGCTCAGGAATGTTATTATTATAGTGACTGTAACGGTGGCAACGCTAAAAACCATGGGAAGGAATTGCAAAGCACCTCAGTGGTGTTCGTATGAAACTTGTTGCCGGGTAACACCTTCTTCAAGGCCAAGTACTGAGATAATTTACAGCACACACACACACACACACAAACATGCCAAGGACTCATACAGTATCCTGCCATGAATGAAAGACCTGAAACTGGCAGTGAAATTTGGTCTAATGATCTCACAGCCGCAATTAGTAAAATGAAAAAGTGAGCCTGAGCCCCTCTCTCTCCCCCTCTCTCTCCCCCTCATCCCAGAGCAGGGAGGGGGGGGGAGAGGTGCTCCCACATCAAAAGGCTCTTTCTCCTCTGGAGGTGAACGTGTCACTGAGAGGAGGAGTAGGAGGAGGAGAGCCGGGGAGGAGCAGAGGAACATGTCATCACTCTAACGGTCCGAGGCCGACCAAGAGAGAAAATACAGCTGAAGGTCCCATGAGATGATACATTGGTGTGTTAGTGATGTTAGTGTTTTTATTCTCAATGATACACTAGTACCATAAATCATTCTCTACAATACACCATTAGAGATGAGTTACTCCTACTCGCACCCTGTCTCTCACACACAAAAACAACAGTACTTTTAGACTCACGGAAGGCATTGTGGTGTCTGCATTATATTGAACATTACCAGGAAGTCCCGGGTCAAACCTCAAGCTGCGAGTGAACATGGGAGGTGGGGAGGGGGGGTGGTCAACCCCCCCTCTCCACCTCCCATGTCTTGTTTTCATCCCAAATAGGAACACAGAGGTGGGCTGTGTGTGCATATGTGTGTGTGTGTGTGGGGAGGGGGCTGCCACGCGCTTCTGAACAGCTTGTTCACAGCCTATGTCATTGCGGTGCATGTGTGCTTAGGCTTCACTCAGAGCATACATCAATAATTTATTTATTCATTTTCATGCAAATTATGATTGTGCACTTGTCTTATTTTGTTATTTTCTTCGGGCCAACATTGATTGAATTTAGCAACAAATGATTTATTGCATTAAGGTGCTGCTTTTAATTGGTTAGGCCACTATTATTATTATTATTATGCTTACTTCTAAGTGTTTTGCTGGAAAACAGTGATATACAAGGCAGAAACAAAACTCGCAGCATAGTGTGTGTGTGCGTGTATTTATATGCTCATGCTACGAGGTTACCTTAACAATTTAGGAATTGTTCATGCTATTTATTGAAAAACAATCTAATCGCTCTATTAAGTCATGACCCGCTGTTAGAATTGGGACGTTAATGGCTTGCGTTTTACTGTTTCTCAATGACTTTGTCTTTGTCAGATCAGGTGCACACAGAACCCAGAGCATATCAGTGTTTGACAGACGCGCAACGACGTCATCGACACGGTAAAGGATCGGCTGTCTATTTACACCGTCCTTGTGTATAATGTATATAATAGTGCAAAATAAAGTAAAGGGAGCCACTTTAAACACCGACAGCTACTGATACCGGGGTTAATACACGTATTACAGCGCCGTAACGACATGCAACTCACCTGCGCGACTTAACGTTGTCCATGACAGCCCGTTGCTGTCCAGAAAGCTTTATAAAGAAGACGAATCGTTGACTGTCCTCTTCTAGAAGTCCATAAGAGCTGAAGCTGCCCGGCGTTCATTCAGACAAGTGTTGAGGAAGCGTGCAGTCCATAAGATTGTGCACGTATACGCCGCTGTAAATGTATTGTTTTGTCCTCGGGATCATTCAATATCCTGCAGACGAGTGTTCTTGTATATCCCCGACTGCGTCAAATGGTTTATTAGAATACGTCTCTCTAGAGCTGAATTTACGGCCCGACTACAAATAAATATACTACAGCTCGTCCGGGGCTATGCATGCCCGTCTGTGCTTGTGACTTGTCTCCACTTCTTCTCATTGGCATTATCATTTTTGTTCATCCCGCCGAATATCGCGCCCAGCCTCCTTGCAGAAGGGTGTTTGAATCTGCGCAGGCGGCCTCGCGTGTGATTGGTCAGAAAAGAGGGGGGAGCGGGCACCGGGGGTCCCCGGAGCCAATCGCGTTAAGCGCTCACACACACATGGCATTAAATCATAGTACCTTTCTGTCACCTCTGCGCAGAAAAGCTCTATTCATAAGGCGAACCTAGCGCTGCTACTGCATGAAATGAGGTCGTTGTCTCTTTCTACGTAATACTAAACCCGTTCAAATATTGTGTATGGGGTGGTGTTTAGGAAAAACGTGTTCAATATAATGAATGAAAAGGGCATAGGCCTACATGGAAAAAAGAGCATAGTTAATCCCTAGATTCAGTTCCGACACATGAAGTGAGTCCAAGTCACAAAAATATAAAATACCAAAAACTACATTGAGCAACTAGAAATTGTAAAATGACAGGTAGAGTGCACAAGGCGACACTTGTGTATCAGCAAATGGTGATATACTGACACCTTGTGGACAAAGGGAGATTCTGTAACATTAAGAAATAATATTGGTCACATGAATACACAGTAAATATTACCCTCTGAATAATACACTCATAATAATGCATCCACAATTAATTCATTTTTGCTGAAATAAATCGTATAGTGCAAACTATTTAAATGCAATATTTTGTTAACACTGGCTTTGCACATGCACACACATACTATACATACATTACTGTATACCTACATATGTATAATTTAGTCACACTGTATACAAATGCACTTCACTTTCAGTTATATTGACTTGCGCAAGCGTGCGTTAACGTGCCCCCCCGCTAGGTGTCACTGCTGCACCCCGTGGTGTCTGAACGCAATCCTGCGTGTTTCCACAGTCCCCGGTCCCGTGACAAACTGCAGTGGAACTTATGCGCTCTTCATGTTTCCTGCTTTCGGGAGCCGCTTGTCAGCAGCCCTCCGGTTGTTTAGAAAGTACACGCTGTGCTTTTAAAATACTTCGGGGGTTGTTTTTCGGGGCTGCGCAGTGCGGATTAACCGTGGGCGCTTGTGTCACCCTATATCGGCGTTTCACTGGACGTGAGAAGGTTGATGGACGAGTCCCTCAAGTGCCAAGTTTTGTGAGGTATGTATAATGTCTGTCTCGCGGACGCGGCGAGGCGCAAGCCAGCCACGCCAGTATCCCACCGTGTCGACGGTATTCTAGGTAACTACCACCTTTGGCAGGATAATCTTAACATACAGATGTATTATGCTGTGTTTTGCGTGACATGCGTCGTCGTCGGGAAAGTTGGGCGGCCCGGAGCTTGTGTCACTGTCCACGTTTGTTTAGGTGAACTTACAACTACTTGTGCACGTCCCGTCTTTCATTCTGAATCGTGTTGTCTGGATTGTCTGCATCGATTGTATCCAACACACATTTGATTTTTCTTCCCATTGGTTTCCTGAAAACATGATGGGTTTTTTTTGTTGTTATCCTGGCTACCTGCTGTTTTACAGTAAGGAGCCAACCTAGCAATTGTAAGCTTTGGATAAAAGCGTCTTCTAAATGTAAATGTAATGAAACACGTGATTTGCGTTGCATTATCCAATTTGTGATCGTGCAAGTCAACTGCTGTACACTTCGCATTGCACAGTAAAACTTTCCAGAGTAAATGTTGTTCATGCAACATTGAATCTAGTCCTACACCTAGATTATGTCAAGTCATTGCTTTTGCCCTAACCTAACGCAGTATTTTCCTGTTGATGCATGGCCACTATCCTTCCATGCACAGACTCACAGTTGTGATTGTGACTATTTTCCATGTGTTCTGGGGTTTGAGAAGCCACATCACTGGAATCCCAATAGGGCTACAGCAGGCAGTTGCATTAACTTTATGTTCGTTCTTCATGACCTTTAGGTTCATGTTGGCAATGGCAATACGCCAAGATGGATTTTGTACTATCAAAGTCTCGTTGGTTTGTACAGTCCCCTTTGCTGTACGTTGATTAAGCACACAGAATCTTATGTCTCAAATCCAATGTGGTCCTGATTGTGTGTCACATCGGCTGTGTAGAACTTCACAGATCTCTGTTCTTTTATTGTGGTTGAGCCAAGTGACCTCAGTTTGGACCGAAAGCTAAGGAAGTGGTCCTGTGTTGGAGAGGGAGACTGAGAGGTGATCTGAAGCAACCACTAAACTGTGGATGTGAATGGGGCTTCGGTCCAGACGGTCAGGTCACACACGTTAGGTAGTGGGTGACTGAATCCTGCTGATTCTCATATCTCCTATTTCACTTCCCTCTCTCAAAATGTCAGGCATGTTGATGGTTTCTGTGTTTGTATCGGGTACTTTACCAAGATGTGTCAACTTGCGTTGGTCAATTCACAATTTCAAAAACATTGTTTCTAAGCGTTGGAATCTGTCTCTATATCCCCTAATGAATGCAATGTTTTAGAGCTGGAAGCTAATGTTGAAGTGAAATTACAATGCAGAACCATAGTTTTGATAATGTGACATCATGACAGTGTTTGGAGTTTGTCAATCAGCTATTTCAATCCACATGATCCTACATAAACTATGCTGCACATGGTCCTGTATTCCTCTCTCTCTCTTGTAGCTTCACTCCAGTTCACACACACACACACACACACACACACACACACACACACACACACACAAGCTATTGGATGTTCAACATACTCCCAGGGTGTCAGGGATGCGTGTTTGAACTAAGCAGGAAGAAACTATTTTCAAATCCTTTCTGTAACCCAGCGCATATCTGAGCTTGTCAGTGCAAGCAAAGCTGACCTTTACTGCAGCTGACTGTTGTCAATGGTTAGTAGAAGGGGAAAAAAATCCTTTCACGTAAAAGTCATGATTTTGAATAGATTCACAAATCCTTTTGTCTTAGGTTTGCTTTTGTATGTTTACATTATTGCTCAGTTAATCAGTTGATATAACTTTTTCAAATATAAAAACTACATAATCTTTGCCCACCTTGCTTCACCTTTCTTACGTACTGAATCGAGAACTTTTCCAAAGAATTGAATCATGAGATACCGAAAGATTCACACCCCGAGTTAGTAGTAGTAGTAGTACTACTACTAGTAGACATGTGCCATTAAATCATCAGCTCTCCCCAACAACTGTGTAGGTTAGTGGCTGGGGTGTTTCCACACTCTGGAAGCAGCTGTGTCAGCCGTGTGGGCTGTACCAGAACGACATGGAGTTTATTCCTTACAACAAAGGTATGTGTGGAATGTTAAAAAGCGTGTCTGGCATTCCCAGTTATTGGACTTCCTGAAACGTAGGCCAGATAGGTTGGCAGCTTATCTGCCTGCCTGCCTGCCTGCCTGCCTGCCAGCATGACTGCTACAGTCAATACGCAACAGTCTGTTGACTGTGCTCGTGTTCTGTTTTGAGCTTGTTTGAATTTGAGAAGAGTTTACGTTATTTAAACACATAAGGTATGTGAAGAGTTATTACGCTAAACAATGAGTCACATGATACTTGTGTATACTTACAAGAGAGCAAAAATGAAAGCCTGTGAGAGATAAAGGAAAAGGAGAACGAGAGACTAGCAGTGAGAAGGCAGCATGGGATGGAGGAGGCCTTGATGCATTTTAAAGAGGAGCGCTCTTTAAAATGCCACACACACACACGATGCATGCAATCACACTCATCCAGATGGGTTGAGAGAGAGAGAGGAGAGAGAGAGAGAGTCACTGCCTTGCACAGAAGACACTGCCAGAGAGGAAGACAAAGAGTTGTGTTTTGTTGTTGTAAAAAAATATAAGGGGGGGGCATAGATTGTCATACAGACGTGACACAATCACTGGTCCCATGGTTGCCAGAAACCGCTCTACCTCCTGAGCTACTGCCGCCCCAATATATCATATTATCAATATATGGATATTATATTGATATTGTGATATGAGACGTCTTAGTACTGTCTTAGATTTTGGATATCGTAATGTCATGATATGGCATAAGTGTTGTCTTTTCCTGGGGACAAATATAAAAAACGTTGTCTATATTTAGGTGTAGTAATCTGTACGCACACAAAACAGGAAACGTGTGCGCAGTCTTTGTCAGATTAAATTGGCTGGTTTGCATATAAAGGCCAGCATTTAGTTTAGTTTCGAGGAGACATTGCGGAAGAAACAATATCAGGAGAAGAAGCACAATTTTACGGACTGAACTAATGGTTGATCAAATTGGAAAGAGAAAACTAATATTATTTGGAAGCCTAAGCTCTGGCATTGCCAACATAATTAAACAAGTTGAATTGCAGAAGGTAACTGAAGCAGTGAACGCTGTTAGTTCTGAGCCACGGACCCTGGAGGAGAAAAAGGAGAAAAAACAGTGGTCTGATTTCAAGCACATTACTGTGCTTAACAACCTCTTCATTGGTCAAACCTGAAGTAGGATTGACCAATTAATAACCTGTAGGTTATTCTTACTCCCCAATAACACTGAATAATAATCGAATAGATAAAGAAATAGAAATCTTATAGAAATATCATGTATTTTTTGTTTATTTATATACAAAATCATTAGAATTATTATAATGCACAGTGGCAAACATATTTACCTAAGATAGAACACGAAAAATTAAGCCAAGTCAAATTAAGGTTGTTCACTCACACATCACTATGTAATCACAGTGATGGTTTGTTTTAAAACTATAGATTTTACATCCTAAAAACTCCCAAATTACACCCAAATTCACACTTACACTCACATATAATCATCAACATCACACGAGTCAAAATACTCCAAATACTGTGTATACGGTACGCAGTATTTGGGCATCTTGCTCAAGGATGCCTAAAGGTAGGCTATGGGGATCAAACCCAGAACCTTTTATGCTTGGAATGGAACACCCTAGCCACTACACTATCATGCCACTGATCCAACTATCTCACCTCCAAAGGATGTATGAGATGGATGGTTGAATGAATAGTTTGATAATAAAAAATATATATATATATATATTCTTATGTAATTTTTAAATTTCCTTTGGCGGTGACGTCAAGATGGGGCCGGGCCAGTTCCACTTCAGCACATGACACCAATCCTGGAACGCCATTGGACCTTGGACGAGCTGGAACCTGCGACCTCCAACACACCGCTGCATGCACTCTTGACACCTGACCTCTGACCTCTGAAGGACGCCAAGGATGGACACACAGCCCAATGGCCCCAACGTTAGCATACCCTGCTACAATGAGCAGAGGGACAAGAAGAAACGCTACACTGTAAGTCAGACATCTTTTGAATGGAACTTCACTCATGACAAAATCACAGGCGGCATTTGTCTGTGTTAGAGGGTTATGCTGAGGATTATGGAGGATTTTGGACATTTAATAACACTAATGAGGATTGTATTTGACCGTATTTGAATGGTTTCTTCTTTCTTTCACAGGTTTACAAAGTAATGGTCAGTGTGGGAAGACATGAGTGGTTTGTCTTCAGGCGATACGCAGAGTTTGACAAGCTGTACAACGCGGTGGGTTATTCTATTAAGCTAGTTCGCACAGCTCGTTAGGTCATGGAAAATGTTTTTGCTAATTGGTTGATTGTTGGATAATTGTTTCTGACTCAGTGCCCTACCGTGTGGTGCTGGGAGTTCTCATGGCTGATGGCATCCTTTTAGTTTTGAATCCTATAGATTAGATTACATTACATTAAACGACATTAGGTTAAAGTCTACTTTATTGTTATGGCACAGTATAAGTATAAAGTCTTTCCTTTTTGCCTTGATGCAGTTAAAGAAACAGTTTCCGTCGATGAACTTGAAAATTCCAGCAAAAAGGATATTTGGGGATAATTTTGACCCAGGTATGCGCTTTTTCGGTTAATTACATATAATCATCTAACTCATAGGCATCTGCGATATCTTCACTGGGTTCATCAATCATTTGTCTGTCCATGTATCAGAGTTCATCAAACAAAGGAGAACAGGCTTACATGAGTTCATACAGCGACTCGTCTCCCACGCTGAACTTTACCACCAGTGAGTACAAATACCCCCACTACAGTGAAACTCTTTCGGTGTCGTCAACCAGCATGTTTCTAACAAGAATCCAATTTGATCAAATTGATAAAACCTTGGCCGTTGACTAAGATGGAGGCATTAGTGATTGTGTGCCTGTGCAGTGATCTTGGTGGTCTGTTACTCGCCAATCTATTGTTTAATGTTCTTGATCTATAGCCAAGATGTGAGAGACTTCCTGCAGCTGAAAAAATCCCAAAACCTTTCCGATGTCTCGGAGGACGAGGACGACAAAGTATGTGACTCGGGATATATATATATATATATATATATATATATTTATATATACAGTATATATATTTATTTTTTTAATGATATGATATTACTAACAGCACTAATGAGTTGTGGTAAAGAATATGGCATGATTAATTGTAGCGGTTAATACATTTTTCTGGTTGTTATTATTCCATTGAAGCCATACAAATGTTCATTAGATAGATAGATATTATTTTACGGCTGTTTAAGTGCTTAAACATGGTATGGCGGCTAATGTTTGCTTTAATGCTTTATTCATCCTGTGTTACAGAGCAACTCTTCCTCCAGAAACATTAACCTTGGACCGTCTGCCAATCCTCAGTACGTCCCTTGTCATATCAAGATCACAGTGCATGAACAGTTATAGTCATGAATAGTTCAAATGTTCCTAATTACTTCAAGCTCTAACAGATGGTTACAAATATGAACCGTTAGCTTATTAAGTAAAGTTTTCAACAAAAAAAATTTGTTTTACCACAGTGCCATGCCTACAGATTTTGACTTTCTAAAAGTCATTGGAAAGGGCAGTTTTGGAAAGGTAGGTAAACAGTATGTTGTGTCTGCACTGCACTCATGGTTGGCAATATATATTAACTGATTTGACAAATCTTAAATGTAAATGTTGAAAACGGTTTCTTTGAAATAAGTACCAAATATTTGTTGCCATAGTTCTAGTGTTTCCCTTTCCAATTACATGTCTGTTTTTTTTGTTGTCTTTTTTTTGTTTTTTGTCTTTTTTTATGTCTTTGCAACTAACTTCTTCTTTCTGTGGGTATTTTGTTGTCTTGGCGATGGCTCTACTTCTGTGTGTAGTGGTCTTTGTCGCATAGGAAGTGAGAGTCTGGAATGACATCACTTTATTGTTCATAGACATCCATTGACGTCGTTGTTGATATGTGGTCCAATGTGCTTTCTCTCTGTCTCGGGACAAAGGTGCTGCTTGCCAAACGGAAACATGACGCGAAGTATTACGCCATCAAAGTTTTACAGAAACGGGTTATCCTCAACCGAAGAGAGGTAATTCCTTGGTACAAATATCACCTTTGACATGGAACCATAATATAACCGCTACAGCTAAGAGTTTACACAAAAAGGACGACTCTTTGACTGTGTCACTTTTTGAACAACAGTGGTAGGCTACACCACCTGTAGCTGTAAGCATCCATCGGCCGTTTGGCTAGACAACTCTTTTGAGCAGGGAAGAAAAAGGGTTGCTGTGTTTGTATCCTTGGGGAATGTCGGAAGAATAAAACCTTTTGTTTATTTTAACATTTTATTTTTTAGCAAAAACACATTATGGCAGAGCGCAACGTGCTCCTGCAGAATGTGAAGCATCCCTTCCTGGTGGGGCTGCATTACTCTTTCCAGACCACCGACAAGCTCTACTTTGTTTTGGACTTCATCAACGGAGGAGAAGTGAGTTTCACTATCAAACATAACCTCACACTCTCAGTCACAGTCCCTCACACGCATGGCCGACGATGACTCACAGGGCACAAGGTAGGCCCAGAATAGCCCTACCGCAGGATGTGAGTTGTAAATACTTTCTAAAAGCAGAGGGGACCTCCGCACTGGGCTGAAGGGTGGATCCAGGGAGTATTTCAGTACTGGAATCTGGCTGTGATCACACCATGCGAATCACACTGCAGTTTGGCTTGCTTCTATCTGATTTCCTCGATGCTTCCGGTCTGGTGTGGCCATGCAGTGCGGCGTATTGTCTTCTCTGACTATACCACTGGTGGTCTCGGTGACCTGCCTGCTATATCTCTATAGCTCCATGCTCCTATACAATACTAAACTATAATGTACTATAGTAGAGTATGTGACCTGTAGCCCTGTATGCTTCTAAATACATTTTGGGTTTTGTTTCTGCTGTGTGTACATATGGAATTGTCTTCCAAGTGTATATTGAGCATTTCATTTTCTTGAAAGCCAAATGCTATTGCATGATTATATATGTTCTTAAATGTCTACACACAACATTTACATTTACATTTAGAGCATTTGGCAGACGCTTTTATCCAAAGCGACTTACAAAAAAGTAATACAACATTGGCTCGCTGACACAAAAAGACATACATTTCTGCCCTGAAGGCATTTCTGCGAAGAGCTTTTAAGTTTACTGCCAATGTAGTTTATGTACCCTATAAATGCCATATTAAGTAACATTTCTTGATGAATTACATTTATTACATATTCTGTATTGTGCCTTGCTGAATAAAACATGGCCGTGGTGTTATTCGCCCTTCGGTAACTCGTCCAGTCGTGTAGTAGTGTGCAGTCATGAAGTGGACCTAGCACAAACAATGCAGGAACCCAAGTGGGAGCCACTCAGCTAGCAATGTCATGACTAATCACACATCAGTTTTAACTGCAGCGTTAGCACTACGCTATGCTAGGCTAGGTGCAACGTTGCCACATTCCGTCTGGTGACATGAATTAACGGGAGACCTCAATGCTTCATTTTAGCTTTTCTTCCATCTCCAAAAAGAGAGAACATTTCCAGAGCCCAGAGCAAAGTTCTACATTGCTGAAATGGCAAGCGCTCTGGGATACCTCCACTCCCTCAATATAGTTTACAGGTATGTGTGTGTCTTGTGTCCATCAATCTATAAACCCCCATAGACATAGAGTTATTACACATCTCCACAAGTGTTTTGTTGGTTTTTAATTACCAGTACTGGCGACCACACGCATGTCCTGTAGATTAGGTTAAATCGTTTCCCTCGGTATAAGTGTCCTCAGGTTGCCTGCGTGTTTGTTGCGTTCATGTAAACATCTGCCTACTTTCTGCCTACTTTTGTTTTTCCTCAGAGACTTGAAGCCAGAAAATATCCTGCTTGATTATGAAGTAAGTTTTAAAATGGGTTAGATGCTTTTTTTCCACATTTAACAATAACAAAAGTTCCAAATCCATTCATGCATTTATCATATAGATTGTAGTATAGTATAGTAATCCTATAGTATGGTATAGTAAGAGTATAGTCTGTATTGCTGAGTTTTGCTTTGTTGGAGAGTCATTTCACAAGACCATAAGATAAAACCGCACCATTTAATTTCAAGTCATGTAGTCTGGTTTATTTGTAAAGCCCTTAATCACCCCTAATCACAGCCCTTAATCTCCCAGGGCCCACATAATACGACACCCCTAAACCCTCTGAGGGGCAAGGAAAAGCAGAAACCTTGGGAAGGAACACAGAGGAGGGATCCCTCCTTCCAGGGACGGCTAGGAGTGCAATAGGGGCCGAAATCGAGTGGGCAGACATACGATAGTATCCAAAAACATTAGTGAGCGTTATTTAAGATTTGACAAAAAAAGGTCATGTAAAATCCTGTCAAAAGGAAGTTCCTAGTTCCCCCGCCCACAGTCGTAGCGTTAATCACCCATAGACACCGGCAGTAGTTCCTGTTTCAGTGAGAGTGTGCGTGATCAGAGTTAGCTTTGGCTGGTGGTACTGAGGGGGTGAGGAAACAGTGGGCAGGCTGACAAGAAGGGAGGTTTTGCGGGGGGGGGGAGGCTGTGCTCTGTGGCCAACATTCCCTGGCAACAATGGCTCCCTCAGTCCCTGGAGAACATAATGCAACGCTTGTGTGGCACACGCTGTCTAAAAATGACCCTGTCCCTTTCCTCTCCCTCTGCCTCTCTCTCTCTCTGTTGCTAAAGGGCCACATAGTGTTGACAGATTTTGGATTGTGCAAGGAGGGCATTTCCCAAGCGGATACCACCTCGACGTTTTGCGGGACCCCAGAGGTATCGCGTTGTCCTCGTGTGTCTCAACGCCAGCGATGTTTGTCTGACAAGTGTCACTTTAAGTGTGCCACTTTTGTGAATGTTTTGGTGGGGATGGACTTGTTCATCATTTTTTCATTTTTACCCTTGTGGGTTTGTGCCCAAACCCACACAGTATGACTAACATTTTCCTGGAGAACAAATACTTTTATTGCTTATTCTTTGAGGGAGAGTGGGGGGGGGTGCTCTTATTATTAAAAAAAAAAAGTCACTATAATGAATAACTGCTGGTGTTATTGCTGTGTTTGTGTGCTCTTCTTCTCAGTGGAGCGTTGTCTGAAAGTCATTTATTCCCCGTGTCTCGCAGTACCTAGCCCCAGAGGTACTGAGGAAGCAGCCCTACGACAACACTGTAGACTGGTGGTGCCTTGGGTCGGTTCTGTACGAAATGCTCTATGGCCTTGTAAGTTAGCACGTTGATGTCTAAATTTAGCTTCTTTTCAGTTACTTTGTATTAGTTTGTTTTCTTCTTTCTTACTTTTCAAGTTACAGAATGTCAAGAGAGGAACAGTGTGTGTTACATGAAATGTAACAGAATAAAATCAGCACTGTTCATTTTTCGCTGGCTCATCAACTGCCATGTGAACTTGTTCTCTTCTGTGGTGGCTGTAGCCGCCATTCTACAGCAGGGACACTCACGAGATGTACGACAACATCCTCCACAAGCCGCTGGTGATGCGTGCCGGGGCCTCCACCACGGCCTGGTCGCTCCTCCAGGGCCTGCTGGAGAAAGACGGGACCTACCGGCTAGGATCCATCGATGACTTTGTGAGTGGTGTTGGCCCTTAATGGGGGACCGCCACGCTACACCATCTTCTCATAATTGGAGTCATTGGTCCGGGATTTACATTCGGACCAATGGAGGTTGTACACTTTTATCCAAGCAGCATAAATGGCTCTGGACAAAAGCGTCTGCTTAATGACTAAAATAGACATAGTGGGACGGCAGTAGCTCAGGAGGTAGAGACGGTTGTCTGGCAATCGGAAGGTTGCTGGTTCGATCCCCGGCTCTGCCTAGCTAATTGTCGAGGTGTCCCTGAGCAAGACATCTAACCCTAACTGCTCCCGACCAGCTGGTTGTTACCTTGCATGGTTGACACCGCCGTCGGTGTATGAATGGGTGAATGTGAGGCAATGTAAAGCGCTTTGGATAAAAGCGCTATATAAATCCAATCCATTTACCATCGTTTATTTACTATTGTCAATGTCAAGATGTGGATTATATGAATTACTTTGTTTTTAAAAATATATACATTTTCTATTATCTTGCAGAACGACATCAAAAGTCACTTCTTCTTCTCTTCCATAAACTGGGACGACCTGGAACAGAAGAAGATCCCACCTCCCTTCATCCCTAATGTGGTAAACATCACGCATCATATTGCCATTTCCCATAGGTCTATACCAGTGGTAGTCATTGCGTGAGATCCTAGTATTCACACGCCACCAAACGCAGTGTGACGTATAAAATCTATCAAAATGACCCATGGACTGCAGGAAGAAGGAAGTGGCTGTCTGGCAAATATAATTGACCCATTTCAATCATGCAATAAAAAAAAAAGATGCTAGTTGGCTAAGCAAGCCTAGCGTAGTGTTGTTTATTTATGTGTTAACATAACGTAGGCGGCAGTAGCTCAGGAGGTAGAGTGGTTGTCTGGCAACCGGAAGGTTTTAGGTTCAATCCCTGGCTCCGCCTAGCGCCTAGCGACGACCGCCGTCGGAATGTGAGGCAGTGTAAAGCGCTTTGGATAAAAGGGCTATATAAATGCAATTCATTCACATGTCTCTTTTTCAAAACAGGCTTCTCATCACGATATCTCCAACTTCGACCCGGAGTTCACCGACGAGACGGTTCCCAACTCCGTGTGTTTATCTCCGGAACATTCCGTTGTCAACGCCAGCGTCATGGAGGCAGACGACGCGTTCCTGGGCTTTTCTTATGCCCCTCCGTCTGACGACTCCTTCCTATGAATCCTCGTCATAAATTCTCTTCTTCTCTTTTTAACTAAAGGGAATAATTCATGTTATGAATTATGAACGAACCCATTCCAAGAAGCCAAAGCGAGCAGTTGGGAAGAAAGAAAAAAAAAAAAAGGTCTTTATTTTTTAGTCTGTCGTTTTGTGTAAGAGATTATATTTTTAAGAAATTCAAATACCGTTCTATCATAATGTATTTGGTAATAGTTTATATGCCAGTTAAAAATGAACCATTGCTAAAGGCCTTAACTGTCCACCTGCGTTGTCACATGGATGAATCCTCTACACAGCGGTCGTCTCATCCTCGTGGGAATGTGTTGACCACCTGTCTGTGGTGATTAGTGGTTTGTATTTTCTGTAAAGACATTCTCATTCGGGGTTTACTGACCTTAGCTGGAATTGGTAATACTTGAGAAGACACTGAATTTTAATGTATTATTTTTGGATGAAAGGTCATTTCAATGCATTCCTTGTCAAATAATGTACACGTTTTTCAGCGGTCTTTGTTTATCTGTTTTTTATTTTGCCTTCTCATTTATATATCGTAACGGAATAACCATAGGAATGCTTGCTTTTATATACAGTATATAGAGACACACTGTACAATACTTTGACAGACAACTAAATGCACAATTAAAAACAGTACATGGAACTTAAAGGTGTGTGTGTGTGTGTGTGCGCGCGCGCGCGTGGGTGCGTGCGTGTTCTACATAAGCATATTTCCATAGCATATGCACTACATTTCCTTACGTAGAAAACAATCTGAATGCGATCAGTCACATCACATTAATAAACTTCATTTAATGTTTAAATGTAATACATTTTTTAAGCGCTAAAAATAAGACCTGTCTCCGCGGCTCGTGCGTAATTGACGCTGATGTTG
Organism: Bathygadus melanobranchus; assembly: GCA_900302375.1. Lineage (NCBI taxonomy): Eukaryota > Metazoa > Chordata > Actinopteri > Gadiformes > Macrouridae > Bathygadus > Bathygadus melanobranchus. Next base: position 17,131 of record OMKP01061047.1, on the reverse strand, counting down.
CGGTGAGTTCACGTGGCGGCGGTTTGCCGCTATTGTCCATTGAGCTCGTGCGGAGACAGGCCCGTGTTTATATCTACTCCTGTAATTACTTGTACACAATGGACGACGTTTTGGCCCTTAAAGAGTCCATTCTTATCTATTTAGACCGGAGCGGTGGCCTCATTAAACTCATCGAAGACTGCGAGCACTTTAACGGTACTTTGTACGAAACACGCGAGGTGTTAATTAACGGCGTTCGTTACCTGCACGTCACCTTTGCGTCATTAACTCCCCAGGCCCGCAACAAAGTGAGGCGGTCTACAGGTTCTGCGTCGCAGTGAATCCATCGGATGTGATGGAGTTGGATCCTCTTTTGGGGGACCGTGTCCTCCACGATCCACGGACAGCCACAGGCCTGTTTCGATCGGTGGGTTATGAAACCATGTTAAATGAACATAATATTCGTGGTTCGTGGTTGAAGTGACACCTCCACCTCGGTGTAATCCCCGTTTTCACATTTCCCTATTCAGGTTTGTTTCATTTCAATAAAAACACTTTCTCTGATTGAAAAAATACACACGGAGAACCAGGTAAGGAGCATTTGTTTTCTTGTGTATGTTTACGTGTGCGGATGTGGGCAGTATGTGTATCTCTGTCGCCTCCTGCTGGTCATTGATCATAATACTTTTAGATTTTACCCCTGACATTACCCTATAACCCCTTAACTTGCCGGCTCCTATCTTTACGTTTCCATGTATAGGTAAATATTATTCTGAAATTGACACACCTCCCACCATTCCCGGAGTATACCTTGGACCTGCGGGCCTCCCCTCGTAGCTACGGCCCCACGAGGCCCTTCGCTATGGAGGGTCTCGTCATCGCCTTGACGAGGACCACGAAGTACACGCAGGGTGCCCGGTTCCTCTGCAGCGACGAGGACTGTCCCTGCTCCTCAGGTAACGAGTTGTTTTAGGACTAAAATAGGGAGCCAGGGAGTAGGGGTACCGATATGCTTACTGTTCCCCGGGTTTTGAACCAAGCATGGTGAAGCAGCTTTTAGCAGTAACCTGTTTATTTTAGTTTCACCATCAATGAACATGGATGCATTGTCAGTTGCTGAGTGTGGGAGTTTTTTCCAAATGGAACAATCTGGAACAAACTTCCAGAACATCTGAGGCCCGGGGTCTCAATATTAGGGATATTTTAAATCAGGGCTCATGACATAAATGTCTGTACTGGTACATTATTTATTTCCTTATAATTTTATTTTTATTTTTTCTTTCTTTTTATTGATTTAAAGGTCCTTGGAATGTGATCCTAAGCAGTCGGAATGACCTTTGTGTTTGACGGGTGCTATACAAATAAACGTGGCCCTTAATGTATTCATGATGTCTAGGCTCCCACCACATCAGAGTCCACAGCCCAGGGGCCACGGAGTCGGCCACGGTGAGGAACGACTTCAGCTGCCTCGTCTGTCGCTCTCCTCTTAAAGAGGACGTCAAGTTCAGAGTGCTGGGAGGTGAGATAGAGAGACGGCCGCTGACTATAACACTTATTTTGTATAGGTTTATTTGTGTACATTTCAGCATCTTTTGTATTATCATCCTAGCATTTTCTATATTTTTGTCGGCCTATATTATTGTCGCACTCAGGTCAACCATGGCTTTTTTTGTTGAAGGGGAACTGTCAATTTTACAATCGGGGTAGTGTATGCAAATGAACGATGTTTACCTTTCCGCCTGCACCCAGATCTCCTCGCTACTTTTGTCTGCCATCTTACCCCAAATACATCATTAACTACGTCAAAGGACGGAGTCAGAGATTTTGCATCTGTGCTGAGCTGCACCCCAGACACACAGAGAGCATCGGCAACAACTGCAGGCGTTCTTCACACTATATCCCTAAAATGTGGATAGAGATAAGCTTCACACTATATCCCTAATGTGGATAGAGATAAGCTTCACACTATATCCCTAATGTGGATAGAGATAAGCTTCACACTATATCCCTTCTGCACATAGATAGAGATATGGGTGAAAATTGGCAAAGTTAACCTTTAATAAGTTAACCTTTAATAGGCGCATTATAAAAGGAGAACTAATAGATCTTCAATTGTATGATATTCTAGGATTA
>OMKP01060765.1:0-10392 GCA_900302375.1 Bathygadus melanobranchus | reverse complement strand
ATTGGGTGGGTGGTTGGGGGGGGGCAAACCCGTGCAACTTTGACAGTAACCTGGTGTTGGCATTGAGGACATGGGCCCAGTGACTCATGTTGGCCCGTGGCCACCAGAGTCTCTCACCTTCAGACATCCATTTGCCCGTTGGGGAAAAGACGCTTTGACTGCCGGTGGTCACGGTCTCGGCCTGGCGCGCAGAGCAGGTGGCGGGAACACGCTGCCAAGGGAGGCGTCTGTGTTTTTGGGCCACAGCCCCTTTTTAATGAGTGTGAAAATCTTATCAGGAAAGTCCTAGGACTGAATAGCGTAGTCGTTCACTGAGCTGATTTTTAATTACAGATAGCCCTTTGACAAATTTTGTGCTGTAGAGCACTGTGTATGCGTGTGTGTGTGTGTGTGTGTGTGTGTGTGGTTGGGATTCTTGGAATGTACGCCTGATCATTAACTCTAGGCTTATTACCAGATGGTAATCTAACCAAGGCCTGGAAACGGCATGAAGGAAATATGAAACAGTGTTGTTTTGTGGCGTTTGTTTCATGGCTTACCTTTGTCTGTTTTGTTGTGCTTTTTTTTAATCTTTTTATGAGCCGATATATAGGGTATACGGCCTATATGTTGTGTTTAACAGCAACATGTTACCAAACGGCAAACTAAATATCTGGGGGGTTTTTTTTGTCGCTGCGCTTGAAATACAGTTGTAGATATCCATCTACTCTATACATCGAGCTCATGCAGTGCATTGCATGTGGTGGCGTGTTGGATGTGTGTGTGTGTGTGTGTGTGTGTGTGTGTGTGGTAGAGGTGGGGTTATTAATTGAGAACATCAATAACAACAACAAGGGCTGTTTTTTTTTCTCCCTCCTCTCTCCAGAGAAGAGCATTCATCATGTGAAGTTTGTGCAGCCCAGGCGGGTGGAAAATAGGACAGGTTTTGGCGAGAGTTCGCCAGGACTTGCTGCGCTAGAAATCTCACCAATGTGACAAAGTGCCATAACACTAGCCACACGTTACTGTGGAATGACTACAGAATGTTGCGGCCTGTGGTCATGTGTGTGCAGAGCCAAATCTAATCTGCTATCGGACCAGCGCCGCCCCTGTAGCGCACGTTTTCGTTCGCGTCCTGTAAATGTGAGCCGTCGAAAAATGTGTGTTTGTTAGTAAAGTAAAAGTCACAAGCATCGGAGTGCTGTTGAATATCTTCACAACTTCCACTAGGAACGGTTTGACATGTTTAATATGAATAGATTGTTATTGTGACGTTCTGCCAAATACATTCTTAGGCTTTTTCTTAAGGCGAGGAATCAGAACTAAGAACCTTAATAAAAATGTTAAGCTTTTCCTAAGAAAATGATCTACCACAGAGTAATCCAGTGTTAGCCGGATTTAGTTGTTTTGTTTATTTTTATTTTGTCTCATTGTGTCTTGCTGGAAATGTACGTTTTTTATTCTGCCAATGTGACAACTTGATGAACAATCCTTTAATTTAGAATGAGGGTAGAATCCATGATAAAAACATTTTTAATCTGCCTGGAAATATTCATGACAATCTCATAATATCTATTCTCATTATAAACTTGATGGATGTTGCTATGCAAACATCTTACGGGCTTACCATTTATTTGCCTTTTATTTCACACATTTTTTTTGTTTTGCCAGGTTACACGACACTGTTATACTTTGATTATGAGTAAATAGGTAACGTCTGGCAGCAACGATAAGCTAGCCAACATCAGTATTTCTATTCCCAAGTGGACTATAAACTATTTCTAGTCACAGAAATTAGGCATAATTAGGAATTGAACCACAAGGACACTTCAATGACTGGCTATTGCTGGCAGTTGATGTCAAAATAATGTATTAAAGAACCCTTTAATAGAACAGGATTGTGCTGTTGGTGACAGGGCTGAACATTGTCCAACATTTTTGTTGAAAATGGGTTATGGTGTAGCCCTTTAAGCCTGAGCTACTTTGATTAATTGCTTGGATACTTCCAATGTTGATTCTTGTCAACTGCTTGCTTTCTCCTTCTTCTAAAAGTAAACACTGCAGAGTTGGTTTTGTAGGCATAGATTAAACTCAATTCACTTACTCATCATCCAATTATAACTCTGCATCCTCCCTGTTCATATTGCAAGGATGGACTATTGCAGTTATACATACTGAAGTGTTACAGCTACATGCAGAGTATCACTCATCTACCGGTAACACTGTGATTCATTGCACCTGACCTGACATTGTGTTGCGTGTCTTTGGGGTTCGTAGTGTTGTGGGGTGGGTTGCTTTATGGAAAATTGTGTGTGTTTTCCAAGTGCCTGCGGAGGTTTTTGGAAAAGAAATATAAAAAGCCAGCATGGGCTCCAGAAGAAGACTATGATGGCTTACAGTCTGTGTTAATGTTCCGTTAACCGCTGGAAGGATTTCGGTGAGGTAGCATAATACATGAGGTCATGCACACCTCGCTGCGCCCCACCTGTTTCCTGTGCAGACGTTTGGTAAAGGTGCCCACAGTTTGTTTTACCTTGTGCGTGTGTGTGTGTGTGTGTGTGTGTGTGTGTGTGTGTGTGTGTGTCTGTGTCTGTGTCTGTGTGTGAGCTTGTTTATATTACCGTTATGGTTTTTTTTAAACTGAGAAAATGCTCTATTAGCAAAGAGATAACCTAGAAAGTTGCTTTATGAGTTGTAACATGGTTTTACATCCTCCAATAAATCAGGTCTTCATCCAAGCCGCACACCTGAAATATTAATTATGTATGTAAGGTGAAAAATTAGAAAAGTGTCATTAATTTGACTCAGGAAGTTTACTACAGATATTATGCAGTGGCCTTTTTAGTCTTGGACGAATCTGGAACGTTTCTTTGAATTTCTCGATCTAGAACATGGTTACTTTTATGTTTATGTTTGCCATAAGGGTTGTGTTTCAGAGTAGCACTCACTTTGGGGAACTCAAAAAGACACATTTGTGTCTTTTCGTGTCTGCATCGAGCACCCCTCTCTGGGAGGAGGCGCAAAATGGCAGCCGTTATTTCAGCCTCAGACAACGGCTACAAGCTACAGAGAAAACACTGTATGAAACAACCCTTAGCTTTCATTTCACACCACTGACAGCTAAGCTCCGAACAGTTTGACGAGGGTGAAAGTGTTCATTGTTTGCTATGCACAAAGCAGGATATATACTACATTTGAATCCACTTTGGTTTCAATGATTAATGATGGTCAATGTCATTGCGAGACAATGTTTTACGACTGTTGTTTAGCACTTTTTCTTCTCGTACATCTGAGAAGTGGCCATTAGTCTCATTAGGGGGGAATAAAATGGCAGGTGTGAATCCAAAAAGCACCATTAGCATCAGCATGTTTCCATGGGCAAGTTTTTGCCCATGGCACGTATGATTTTTGTTTTGGCGTCCTCGTGTCATGGCTCTAAAGGAGAAAGCGGTGATTAGGCGCTTCTGTTGTTTCATCTGGCTGCCATTTTAATGAACACGCAAGACACAGCACAAAGCCCTATTTCTTTTAAACACCCGTGAGGCTTGACAGCTTGAAAGCCTTCCCTTATTGATCTTGAATTGCTATCATTTGTCTCGTAAGGAGAGAAGACGGAGCTAAGATTCTCGGATGGAAGCGCCAATATGGTAACATTTACAGTAAAGGAAACGCCATAGGCAGGAATAGAAGTTTTAGATTTTCCCCCCCCACCAAAAAAAATACCAAAAATCAATCTCTGTTTCGGAACACAACCACATGAAATAAAGAATGAAAGTAAAATATCATAAGCTTGTCTGTAAGGAATCAATGAGGAAATGTTTTTGACCGCATGACCTTCATGACCTCGGGTACTCGTGGCCTTCAGCCCTTCTCGCGTGCTTGATGGATTGTTGATGACTGGTGAAGCGGGCTGATAGAGATGCAGTGGGTCCGAGCGTGACTTGTATCTGGCGTTATGAAGTTATGCAATTCCAACTGCATCCAATTTATTCTGCTTTTTTTTTGTTGCTTTTTAAAATATTTTGGAAAATCAGACACGGCCCCGCTGTTCTTCGGTTGGTGCCGTTAGGACGAGTCAACAAATTGCACCACGTGACTGTAAATCCACTATGACAGGTGGAGCACATCACACATGCATGCTATCTGTCTATATTCAAATCTCTATATTGCTCTCTATAGTATAGAGGCAGTATATTCCTGTGGATAGGCACTTCTGAATAGTACTTGTGTGTGTTGTGCAATTTTCTCAGCCTACCAATTCTTGCAATATAGCCCCTTTTTCAACGGCAGCAAATATAATAGACCTGGGATGAAAATTATGTAAAATGAACAGGGCATGAGATGGTTTACACTCTGGCTTGAAAATGTAATATAATTTAAAATGCACAATAGAAGTGTGTTCATGCAATATTGAGCAAGGTAATGTTGTAATTATATGCAATGTTTGATAGATTATCCCTTTAATTGGCTCATAGGAAATTTAGCAGACTGCTGCTTCCACAAATGTTGCCATGACAACTTAGTTTCAGCGGCGGGCTGTGACTTTTGACACGAGGCATGCTGATCGAGACCCCCCCCTCCCACTAACACAGACTAGTGATAAGCCATGCCAAATTTCGACTGTAACACTAAGAAATACTCATTAACAATGAAAATATGCCACGCACTCAACAACCCTCTCTTGAATTTACATAGTAAGCTAACCCAGATTCTGTGCAATGTCAGTGCGTTGTGTTGCTTTTCAAGTAGCGCGTGCATTGGAGTTTTCCTACTTGTGCGTCGAAATTGCATCCTTCAGCCAAAGTGGACATAGCGTTTTGTATGAAGTAATCTGTCCAATATAGTGATGTGACGTTTAATCATGGGGTCGGTGTGAGGGGCGCAGGGTTCGGGACGCGTGAAGCGGCAGTAATCTAGGAAGTGTGTAACTTAGCTGAGTCAGTAGGGGGCGTATTTGCGCCATGTCGCGCGATTTAAGGCGATTCTCATCTTTTCTCACGACACAAATTCAGCGATTTGAGCCCCTCCCCCCTCTCCCTCGCGAAAGGGGGAGACGACAAAAGAGCGCATGCGTGAGATATGCTGAACACCGGGCAGCATTCAGGCTGCATTTCAGCATCGAGATCGAAATCCCGCGGCTCAACTGTAGTCATTGTCATTCGAAAGTGTAATAAATCTGATGAAAAACAACAAATATTATGTAATGTTTTAACACATATGTTTGTGAATTAAAGTTGGTTTAAAAAAATACGGAAAATGAATTTCAATACAAATTATGTCGTCTTTCAAAATGCATGCGCCCCATTCACAGTTTACATGGACCGGTCACTGCTTAGTTTATATCCGACATGTGAGAGAGCTGCTGGGCTTCCTCTGCAGCCAATTTTAGACGCATGAACATCACATAATTCACTATTCTCTCCTTCAGCTACATAGGTCCGATATTAACGATTATTTTAACATTCAAATAACTTTGACATGTTGTTTAAAGTTGATCTTTGTCAGCGTAAACACAAGACCTCTCTCTTTCGTCCGTGTGTACTCATGGAACACTGTGCACAGGTTATTAGGAGATTATGTGTTTGCATTGTTATTTTAGTAAGTCGTGAAAGGTCATGCTGGTGGGTACTTTACATCCCTATGTGTTTACCCATTCATCCCTCTCTGCTTCTGCTTGAATTAGGAGGAAGGGCGCTATGGCTGAATTTATGGCACCACGGTTGGCTTCAGCAGGAGCTGTGCTTTGCTGACAACTATGTTAATTATCTGTAAAAAGGTCATATACCAGGTAATGAAGTGAGTCGCAGAATGGCACTGCAATTAGACATTGTTGTTGGTCATTTGGAGCAGGAATACCAAATTGCTGTTTTCACACTTAATTGCGTCAGGTTTTTGTGTAAAGTGATTAATTATTCAAGAATCGCGCACAATACCCAGTTAAAAAACAACAAGTAAACAAATTAGGGATGTTCACGATTAGGTTGCTGCTCTTGCTAGTTGGCACCAGAATACATACTACAGTAGTCAGCTGAACTTTTTTATTCATTTGTTTTCTGAGAAAAGCATTTCTGCCGAGAAATGAATCAATGCATTGACTTACACCATACTTTTAATGTATTTATACATTAATACATGTATATCGAATTAGGGCTATTTAATTGACAATTAGTTGACAGTTCTCCACGTCGCACATCGCCCCAGTCAGTAACTCGCAATCATTTGGTCTTTTCATGACTTAATTTAAATAACTTAGTTTTAATTAGATAGGTCTATAGAATAATAACCATGGATGTATGAACGAGCTTGCACTCCCGCTGAAGGATTAGTCGCTCCGGAGGCGTATCGTTGACACGTCACGATTTCGACCTGTTTCGTGGTAAAGAAACCATGATGATTATATTTACTCATGTCCTAACGTTCTTTACTGAGTGAACGGTGGCTAGCATTGTCCACAGTACATCAGTCAGCGGATCGATAAAAGAAATCCAAATCGGTGTTCCGGTCTCGACAGACGATCATTTATTTCGGATCATTATTTACGTCTAAACTTCCGAAGCTCGACAACAAAAATAACTGTTTTGTCCCCCCACCCAACGGCAACAGCCGACTGCAATGATGCACGTCACAAAATGCTTTTTAGCCAAATTTAAAATAGAATTTCGGTCTTATAATACACACAATGCGCCTTAGATTGTAATTTGTTCAGTTTTGATAGATGGGTATTGCACCCCAACACATTGGGTGCCACCATGTAACTGTCAAAATAGGGCTGTCGTGACGTGGATGTTGAGGTGATGTCGTCGTTTTTTCTTCCTCATAACTCTTCTTAAACGGTTGAAACACGTGTTTTTATTTGAATGATGCCTCAAAAAGCAAAAGTACAATATCACGTAAGCGCTGTGTGGAGGAAGTCAGCGGGTTTTGGATCAACTCTCGGTCCAACTCTGACCCCGTTATGGCAGAGCTTCAATGTAATGCGCTTTCCTTGCTATAGTCATTGTCACTGCGGACGATCACGCCGTCTCTCATCACAGACGTGCTTTGTTGGCATTCAATTGGGGCTAAAGCTGATTTGTAGACGCTTGAAAGGAATTGTCAATCGTCTCTAACGCTGTAATATTTTGTGCTTTTATAAGGTGTAAAACAAACATAATGTAGACGCTTGATAAGACGGTAACCCCCAGTGAAGCCTACTTATGATGGCTAAACCTGAGCACAGTTCATAATTGTTTGAACTGTCTGCCTCAATGCATTCCAATGCATCGAAGCCGTTGGTTGATAACTTTGGTTGAAAACGTTGTTTTCACACGGTGTTATATTAGCATAAAGTCTAGTGTTGCCATGAATAAGATTGGAGTCAGGTTGTGGATCCGTTTGAAACATGAGTTTGAAAAGCAATTAGCTCTTGGGTGGTAAAAGTAGATTTTTAATCTAAATTAAATTGTATTAATTAATTACAGTGAATTTCATATTAAGGGATGAACAATTAAGGGATTTCAGTATTGACACTATGTTAATTTAAACAAGTAGTACTCTCAACACACCTTAAATAACTTAAAGAAGCCTATACTGCTAGCATAACATCTAAATCTGTAATTTCCCTGAAAAGATAGATTTTAGATTTTAAAGATAAACGCTTTGGCACAATTCAAGCTTCTACTGTTCCCACTTATCACTGTTTCACTTATCTTATCTAGACTACTTAACTAAATATGCAATGAAAGCCCAGACCAGTTTAATATGCCAGAGCATTGCAGGTAATTACGGATGCAACAGATGTAGGACAATAACCCCGAACACATGTATCCAGGGGGCAAAAGTAAGTGCTTTCTTCCTGTTCCAAACCTTTGAAATAAAATGAAGACACCCAGTTTCAAGAGAAATTAATGCTGCCAACCATATTTGGCTTGGGGCTTGGCAGTGGAAAGCATTCTATGTTCAGTTTTGTTTAACAACTTGGTATGTGTTGCTTATCATTTTCTTAGTACCATTAGCTGCCAGGCCTCCAGGCAAAGACTGACAACACACATATCTTTTTTTTGTAATCATATATGATATAAAATGTGTGTTTGAATGTATGTGTGTAAGACCCACACACTTGGTGCATAATTGATGCTTAACATAACTTTGTGTTCTTGAGACACCCAGTACTTGTTCCTTAAAAGGATGAGGAATAAATAAGGTGAGGAATTAAAAGCAAATATTTTATGTGTAAATACATTTTAAAAATAAAATAAATAACATATAATAATAAGTAATACAACTTTTTTTTAAACTGATGTTATATTTTTAGAATTGACCATAGGCTTAAGGAAATGTAGATGTGGAATGTGATGCTTAACTTTTTTAGATAACACAATTACATCTGACCTGTTGATAAAACACCCCGGCCTACTGGGGGATATGCATTCGATACAATGAATTGCATCTAATAGAAGTTTGTTGTGCTGTTTACGGAGCTATAATTTGTATGCAGGCAATTGAAAAGCTTTCGTAGCTTGGAATTGGTTTTGGGAATATCAGTATAAATGACTGTACGACCGGGGGCATCTTTTTTTTTTAAATATGATTTGCATTGTGTTTTCTGCCTGAGTAGCGACATGAGTGCTCTTACCAGGGATTATTAAGAATGGCTCATGTTGTTGGACACATAAATGGACATACTTATACTCCATATTACTATGAGAACGAGGGTAGAGTGAGTTCTGCAGAAGTGGTCTCCTTGCTGTCAGACCAGTGAGTAAAATGGAAAGGTTGACTGGAGAGCAAGACCACAGGAAACCACAACTCCCATAACATTAGCACACTGGAGATGCTGTTTTAAACCATAACTCCCATAACATTATCACACTGGAGATGCTGTTTTAAACCATAACTCCCATAACATTATCACACTGGAGATGCTGTTTTAAACCATAACTCCCATAACATTATCACACTGGAGATGCTGTTTTAAACCATAACTCCCATAACATTATCACACTGGAGATGCTGTTTTAAACCATAACTCCCATAACATTATCACACTGGAGATGCTGTTTTAAACCATAACTCCCATAACATTATCACACTGGAGATGCTGTTTTAAACCATAACTCCCATAACATTATCACACTGGAGATGCTGTTTTAAACCTTTACTCCCATAACATTATCACACTGGAGATGCTGTTTTAAACCTTTACTCCCATAACATTATCACACTGGAGATGCTGTTTTAAACCTTTACTCCCATAACATTATCACACTGGAGATGCTGTTTTAAACCTTTACTCCCATAACATTATCACACTGGAGATGCTGTTTTAAACCTTTACTCCCATAACATTATCACACTGGAGATGCTGTTTTAAACCATAACTCCCATAACATTATCACACTGGAGATGCTGTTTTAAACCTTTACTCCCATAACATTATCACACTGGAGATGCTGTTTTAAACCTTTACTCCCATAACATTATCACACTGGAGATGCTGTTTTAAACCTTTACTCCCATAACGTTATCACACTGGAGATGCTGTTTTAAACCTTTACTCCCATAACATTATCACACTGGAGATGCTGTTTTAAACCTTTACTCCCATAACATTATCACACTGGAGATGCTGTTTTAAACCTTTACTCCCATAACATTAGCACACTGGAGATGCTGTTTTTCATAGATTTTACATTACATACAATTCATAACCGCTGATAAAAATGTGGGCACTCAATGCATAGCACTGCGAAGATAGTATTAACGTGTAGACAGCAGTTTCCCCTGGAATGTTAATTGGAATGGCCTTCATACATGCCTAATTAAGCAAGCCCAATTTGATTCGGTATTTTCCTCGTAGGCATGTCGGTTGCTATTGACAACCCCTCAAGGGTGAATCTTACCACCATGAATGTTCTACATTTTAGCGAAGCATAGGCCTTGCGGTGCCAGCCGTCGACCGTGTGACTGTCTACGTGGAATTATAAGTTGTTCACTTGGAATTTAAAAAGAACACATTATTTGAAGAGTAACGTGGCAAAAAAAAAAAAAAAATCAATCAACCAGTCATGCCCTGGTAAATTATTTACCAAAACCAAACATATGTATATCTTGTCGACATCTGATCATTTGTGGGACTCAAAACTGTATTCGTGTCAGTTACATTTAATAGGTTACACACATTTAATAGGTGGAAACAAGTTTAGGGTGTCATCATAACATCCCACTGGTGGTCAACGTTATAAGCTTCCATGCCCCCCTCCCCCACTCCCAATAGCCAGGGAGTTATTAAAAGTTGATTAGAGATGAGTGACCAGCTGTGTGCGTGCCTGTGTGTGTGTGCCAGTGTTTGTGTGTGTGTGTGTGTGTGTGTGTGTGCCTGTGTGTGTGGGGAGAGAGTGATACCTCACTTATCGCCCATAATGCAGTGTAATT
>OMKP01060756.1:0-11599 GCA_900302375.1 Bathygadus melanobranchus | reverse complement strand
TATATAACTATGACAGACAGCTAGCATCTGTATACTACATCTATAATCTGGGACAGGGCTTCTACTAGGCCTACTGGAGCCTCTACAGGTACTATATATATTACATATAACTATGATCTGTATTCTACATCTATCTCTGGGGATGATGGGATCTTACCTTCATCATCCGACCATCTCACGTTTAACCAGTATGTCTGTTGTAGGAGACACTGGAGACAAGATGGACATGGAGGTCTGCTTGCTTTAGGTGACCGTGAGAGTGGGAACATCTACCCTCTAAATGTGACGGTAGTATAATATTCAGCCATGACAGCTGAGCATTCCTTTTAAATGTATGTGAGACACCAAATAACATCTTTCAAGAAGAATAATTCGCTTAGCAATCCAGTCTCCGGATCGAGCTGAATTGGAAAAGTCTTGCGAGCATCTTTTAAGAAATGCTTGTACTGTGCTCCACTATCTGTCCTGTTGTTGTCCCCGTGGATCGGTCCAAATATAACTAACTAATTATTACCTTGAACACTGTCATCCATTCCAGGATGACATGCTGTATCTAACAATGACCTCAACTATTTAACTATGGAACTATTTCAATATTAAGGGGCATTGAATGGGGTTCTCCAATGGATTCGCCACAGCTACCCGACAATACAACGTTACAGTGAACCACCATAGAAACGTTACCTGGAGGTCGGTGATGGAGACACGGTGAGACTCCACGGTGGGCCTGCGGGGGAGGCGTGGAGAGGAGTGGGGGGAGGTAATGGGGGAGTAGGGCAGCGAAGGGTAGATGTATCGCCCGTCGAGCCCCGGGGAGCCGCAGGGCGAGATGGCCGTCTGCGAGCGCTCCTGAAGCGACAGCTTCCTGTCCGACAGGTTCAACCTTCCCCTCGGAGGTTCGACCAGCAGGGCCTCCGGCCGCCCGCCCCCCGTGGTGCGGGAGAGCAGGAGGTCGCAGGAGTCCGGGGCCAGGAGAGGCCGGCCTGGCTCCGGGGTCTCGGAGCTGTCCATGTCCTCCATCTTGAATGGAGCGAGAACACAACCCCAAATAATACATTGTGGATCCCAGCAGCACATACAACTAGGTTACATTTAGAGACATAGAGAACAGTGTGTACACTGTAATACAGCATTAACCAAATGGTCAAAGTAATAGTCAAAATGTAAGACAGCAGATGTTACCAAGCAACATAAACAGATTTTATTTGTGTATTGATTGGCTGTTATACATCACAAGCGCATCCAAACAACTTCACACTCGACACCTCACTTCCTGGGGTCCTCAGAAATAAACCCGGCAAGTGTGAAGTTGATCAGATGAACGGTTGTTGAGAAAATAGAAGGACAGACACACATACATACATACATACATACTTACATACATACTTACATACATACATACTTACATACATACATACAGGGACTGCTTCCCTAACACTTGGATGAGAAAGCCTTAATAACAAGTTACTATATTACTGCAATCATACAATATGATAATAGTTTGTCAATATGACAATATGTCGTGTATGAGCAACACAGGTTTATATTTTTCATTTCTGTACCAAAGCATCGCAATCATTCAAACCACAAAAAGACGACTAGCAGAGCTCATAAAAACTAATTTCCCAGCAGAATTACGTAATATCATGAATTGTCAGGACTTGACACAAATCTGAAGACAACGACTTCAGACACAATAGGGGGCCATGAGGCCTCAGGCCCTCAGGTACGATTATTTTGATGAAAATGGATGATGGAAAACTAGTCTGGGGTAACTGTTTGCAGACTCATTGGAAGAAAACCAACATACGATCATTTTTGCTACAGCAACATGACGTAGTGTATTTATTTACTTCTGTTTGCTCAAAGTAGAATCCTCTGAGGATTCTACAACATTCCATTCTAAATATACAACATTCTAAAATGTCTGCAGTCCATCCTAGTCTTACCTCCTCGTCCCCAGCGCCGGCTGGCGGCTGGCTGGGCTCGTACTCGGTGACGACGATCAAGGACTCCATGGGGTCGGGGTTGGACGTGGAGCCAGAGAGCACGCGGGTCACAGCAGACGCCGGGCAGCTACGCAGCAGGTCAGGCAGGGGCTGGGTCTGCTGGGCTGGAGGAGGAGGAGGAGGCGGAGTGGAGGACCAGGGAGATGTGTGGCAGGGGAACATGGTGATCCGTTAGCCCAAACCGTGGACCCTCTGCTCCATCAGCAGGCTGACCTCGGGGAGAGGGCGGAGGCACAAGGGTGATGCGTATTACTGCATTAACTAATGTTAATTAATGGTTAATTAATGTACCCTTGTTGTAAAGTGTTACCCTTGGTTTGTGTACAAGGGAATACAATAAGAAAATATACAAGTGAATAAATATACCATAAATATACCATCAATATACCATCAATCCAATATTGTACAGAACTCCACCAGCAGTTGACTCACTGAAAGGCTCGACATGAGAAGTCTGACTTGTTACACAACACATGGTTGTGCTTGTGACGTGTTATACAAACTGGTTAACCTGGTTAACTACCTGCTCCACAATTCCTAATCCAACGCTTTTGTGCATAGTTTCCTGGAGGGCGTTTCCATCTCCAGGTCAAATCAGCCGATTGTGGGTTTAAAAACGAGACGTGAGCAAGCAAGGACACACAAACCGTGTGAGAGTTATATACGAGAGAGATATACGATGAAGAGAGAGAGAGATAGAGACACAGAGAGAGAGAGAGAGAGGGACAGAGAGAGAGAGAAGTAAACAAGAAGTGTTGACTCAATAGAGACTGACAAGGCCTACTACACCTATGGCAGCAGGTCTGACTCCATCTCAAGTCCACAGAGAACGCTGTAGATCTCAGTCACCCTCGGATCCAGCACACCACAAGTCTGTCGTCTTAGTATTTATCATCGCTGATGAGCGAAGCAGGATCTTAACACTTTACTACCTTTGTTTCTTTAGGAAGTCGTGCCATCTTTACAATTTAGGTCACATCAAATGTGTCTTAATTTTCTCGTTGACATGGTTATCAACTATATTCTCCTACGTCTCCAACTATATTTGGGTTGCTGGGATATGAATCGGAATAAAGCACACATTTTGAACATTATAACCCTACTACATATTCCTTTTCAATATGCATTTGAAATCTCTTCAACATTAGGCCAACATTAGCTGTTGTAAACAGCTAATATCATTGGATGACAGCATATTACCATACATCAGAAGTTTGAAAATTCAGTCTGAATCTGCAGAATGAATGCAGCGGACATCACAGCTTACATGGTTTTGACAAGCGTTGCCTCCTGTTCAGACAGAGAAAACATCTCTCACTGCATCGCAAGCTCGCGATTTGAAGAGAGATTCAAAATGCTCATGGAAACAAGGCCGTTGAAATGCTAGGATGTTCGAAAGCGTCAATCTAAATATGACAAATACAATCTGAAAATCCACAAGTCCACCTCCCTGATCCGATGAGTGCGTTGCATCTGAGCCCTGGGAAACGCACACAGATGCTGCGTACTCCTGCTGCTGTCATGTGCCTCTCACCAACAGTCATCAACAGTCACATGAGCCACTGCTGCTGGCCATTCACAAAGTATCAGGGGGAGTGGGGGCGGGGGGTGTTATGGTTGGGGTCCAGAGCCCAAGGACAGAGATAACAGCCGTAGGCCACCAGTCCTACGAGCACACAGCCATCTGGAGCGCTGCAGTATTCTCAGCCTCATTAAGAGATCAACTGACTACAGAGCTGATCTGCAGAGCCATGAAGAGATAAGCTACAGTGAATGGACTGACGACTTTCCCCATCCACACTGAGTACAATTAAACTGGACACCGTTAGTGTTGAAGTAGATCCACGTCGTAAAGTGACCTTGTGACAGACACAAGTCTGCCAATATGAAGAGAGACTAACACTAGCTCATGCATACGACACCCTAGTCCAGTGATTCTCAGCTGGTGGCTCAGGAGCCTGGTGGGTCATAGGTCAAACCTTTAGAAAGACGTCCACGAATTAACCGTTTCAATGTTCATTCATGTTTCAATGCCTTACTATTTCATTGAGTTTAGCCACCATTTTACAGCTTTTTAACAGTACTTCACTGCACTGTTGGGGCAACAGTAGCTCTGGGGGTAGAGCGGTTGTCTGGCAACCGGAAGGTCGCTGGTTCGAACCCCGGCTCCGCCTAGCTAATTGTCAAGGTGTCCCTGAGCAAGACACCTAACCCTAACTGCTCCCGACGAGCTGGTTGTTACCTTGCATGGTTGAAACCGCCGTTGGTGTATGAATGGGTGAATGTGAGGCAAATGTAAAGCGCTTTGGATAAAAGCGCTATATAAATGCAGTCCATTTACCATTACTATTGGTAAACAGCTCACTGTATTTACCATCACTGAGTACATAAGAACACACTGTATTTACATACTTCTGAATTTAACTGGTGGCTCGCTTCATTTCTATGCAAACGAAACTGATTTCCTACAAAGCATTAGCATTGCAAAGTATAAGCAGAAATACTCCAATGATGATGAGAAACGTGTCAAGTTACAGTAAGTTTGATAATGTTAATATCGCTGGTTAGTATCGGCAAGCAGCAGAGCAAGTGGCACATGACACACGTTTCCATGGGTGTCACCACATCCGCCAGGGTGCTGGTAGAACACGTCATGATATAGTGGTGCTGGTAAAATGATCTTATTGATGTGGAGGGAAACAGCGTCCAGTCCAGCAGCATCCAGCTGTCACACAGATGTTGACGTCGGGCTGCTGAACGCAACGGATCTCGGAAACGCGTTAAAGTAAGTCGAGGTCAGACATTACAGATTGCGAAAGCCACTGAACGCAATGAATCAAAAGGGTACCTTATCGTGTCGACCCACGGTCGCGAAATCGAGGCGGTTTCGTCTTCCAAGCGGCGCTGTGGCGGTGGTACCCGATGCTACAGCTAACAGGCTAGGTGATGAGAAGGAGGAGGTAGCGTCCAGCTCCGGGATGGACCAATTAGGAGCGACCCCGCCACCTCACTGATGGAGAGGCATGGCGGTATGCTACTTACATATAACACACCTTACCACAGCTCTCCAAACAAAACCTGTATAGGTCGAGTGTCCTCTCAGAAACACACTAATGCTAGCATCTTGAAACAAAATGCCCGCAGCCCAGGGGTGAAGACAAAGTAAGGTTTGGACGCCACCATGTGGCGCAAAATTAATTTACAGCGAGAGGTTCCTGCCGAGCAGAACAGACATGTTTGACCATCGGTCTAAAGCAGCTTTGGTTATGGAAAGTTTGGGACTTAATTGAAACAGATTCTAGCACTAATATCCTAGCACTGTTTATTATTGCAAATATTTAGAAAATGGTCCGTTTACTGGTTGGAGTGCAAGTGGAGCTTGGCCCTGAAACACATTCACTTCAATCTCAAATCCCAGAGGGACACGACAGATGCATTATAAAATCAATATCTGGGACGTTTTAATGACAAAATGAGAATACATTTTAATAAACGAGTTTCATTTTAATTAAAAAAAGCAGAAAAAAGCAGAAATTTGCAAAGCACGTTACATCGACAGAAGGAAAAAAAGTCTTCTTGTTTCCAACAGTAGAACGACTGTACAATGAGAAGATCCTTAGTTGACCACCAGACATTATCGCCTTTTCTGGAAGATGTTTCCTCTTCCCATTCCTCCACGACCCCGGCCACGAGCAGCCACTGGACAAAACAAGAACATTAAATATTATAATACCATAAATATACTATCCATAGGCCACGAGCAGCCACTGGACAAAAGAACATTAAATATTATAATACCATAAATATACTATCCATAGGCCACGAGCAGCCACTGGACAAAACAAGAACATTAAATATTATAATACCATAAATATACTATCCATAGGCCACGAGCAGCCACTGGACAAAAGAACATTAAATATTATAATACCATAAATATACTATCCATAGGCAGCCACTGGACAACACACAAGAAGCACATTAAATATTATAATACCATAAATATACTCTCCATCGGGGCCGACCATTGAAGGAATAGTTAAATACAAAACTACTTCTAGGTAGGGTCGAATTACATGATTTGAAAAAATAAATGGGATTATTTATTTTGGCAGAAATTATGGCAGATATGGTTCACTATTTGTGGGAATGATAATTTTTTCATAGCAACTGCACTATTAAAATTGCGACATTTGTTGGGGTCTGTAAACAAATATGTTTTGTTAGTCAGAACATTTTTAGGCCAGGGCATCTCTGCAGCGCTACAATACTTCTTGTATAATAGTGTTTAGTACTGCAGTAAATGTACATAATTGCAGCTCTTGCAATTTGCATACTGCACATGGCCATATTGAGATTACAATAATTTTTGAGTAATTGTTCAGCCCTACTTCTAGGACAACCATCTCCACGAGTACAAAATGAATCCCACAAAGTAAACACAAGCAGACACCTTGAGCTTTGAGAATGGCAGCCTTGCCCCTCCCGGCCCCTGAGCCCTGGTTCTTGTTCTTCATGCTCTTCAACATGGGAGCGTTTTTTAACATGTCCGGCAGGATGAGGAAGCGGATCTTGCTGCCACGGATGTAGACCTGCTCCAGCTGGGCCACCCTCCCATCGCGATAGGTCACCGTGATGTTGGACATCTGAGAGGGCCGTAGAGGTCATGTTATGAGGGCCGGGGGGCCGTTGCATTTACACTGTTTCTCAATTAATCATATGGGCTACCGAAATGTAGCCCCAAGTCATATTTATATTTAAAAAAACATGTTTCAGCACAGGAGTTGGGTTAGGGTTAGGTAGCCCCAAGTCATATTTAAATAAAAACATGTTTCAGCACAGGGAGAAATTACAAAATCGAATTACGCTTTGAGCTACACGGCTAAATTATTCTGTCCTTAAAGATGTTTTGCTAGTCTTAGCATGTTCTTTATCTAGACTTTGCATTAATTTCATATTTTTCACCCCCACTCCGGGCTAATCATGACTCAATTAGAACCAATTCAGACCAGCTAACTTACCTAGCAACCATATTAATCTGAGCTACAATTACAGTGACAATGTAGGATTTGTGCCTATCGGTTGCTGGGCAGAATTCATAACACTCCATACATTTCTCAACCACCATAGTCCACTTGCTATGGAGGCTGGCATTCAGACAAACCACCATCTCACCGAAAATACTAGTGTATCATCTTGGGGTAATATTCCCCAAATTGTATATTTCAGCATGCAGACTTAAGGAAGTCTATCACTTTTATCAAAGTCAAACCTTAGGTTTGACTTTGTATGTACCAATGACACCGGGCATTTAAAATGGGTACTGGAGTCCACATTCACAATATTGGAGAGAGTCTCCACCCGCCCCCTCCTCCCCAGGCTCATTTCATATCTGGCAACCCGGGGTGTTGAACTGGGCAGCATCAACAGATCAGACCAAAACAAAAACAGGCGCTCCGACACGGAATGGACATTTTAAAGCAGAACATACTTTCCTTAATCTCTGACGGCATATAATGGTTATTTCATGATTAAGTAAATTTGTTACATATAGCACCTTTAAACTGCCACCACTGTGCAACTCTGCTCAACATTGGAATCTGGGATTTGCCAGGGGTGACCTGCTGGGAAGTGCAACTATGTTCTGAATATCCTTAAGTTTGAAATGGTCAAAAGCTAAGCTAAAAGTGAAATGGTCGTGCAGGGTGAAATGCTGGTAGTCATGCATGGTTTGCTACATGTACCGAGATAGATTTGTATATTCCAGTCAAGCTATCGTGCAAAACGACTTAACGTACTTGGCAGTTCATGTTGTCTTCGGCTTCAATGAGCTTGCCCCTGTACACCTCGCCAGTGTTGGTCTCGCAGGTGACGATGTGTCCCTCTGCCTCATGCAGAACCTTGATGGGCACGCCAATAGACATGGTTCGGTTCTGGGGAAAATCCAAATACATGGGTTACTCTGTTTGTCATACTTAACATTTCAAGACTGTTGTAATGGTGAGTTTAGCCTGACCAATACATAAAGGATAACTTTAGAAGCGAGACTTCTCTTTGAGCAAGACTTTGTTAGACAGTAACAAACAAACCGGATTGTATTTATCTGTAGGAATCCTATCCACAATGTAGTCAGAACTAACACTAACACTTAGAATAACAACCTGAGGCTGTCAGTGACAAAAACAAGCACTTCTAGAGGACGTACATGGACAAGCAGAATAGCCCCAAAGGGCTACAATGCAGACATTTTGCGGTCAATACCGGACCAGCTTCAACAGTCCCCTAAGACCCAACGAGATGAGACCACAGGGGTCAAGGGTCCATGTGCCGTAGACTTAGATCTGTCTGCATGTTCATTGTGGATTCTAGTTAAAATCCTTAAGATGGAGCTAACGCCAAACAGCTAGCTAGCCTAGCAAACAGTGACACTTAGCACGACGTAGGCTACAAACAGACGTTAGTTATGTTCCTATATGTATATATTAACATACATAGTAATATATATGCACAGTCTTGACTCAGAGCCCTACAACACTAGAACAGTAGACTTAGTGTACAGATGACGATGAAGAGCAAACATTCATTCATTCATTTGGATGAAGCGCGGGGCGGCTCGACGATCTTCCACGATCAACGCTTTATGTCAAATAACATCACATCATAACATAACATGTTACAACATCCGGCTCCGGGGCCGTTTTACTAGATATAACAGCACACACATACCGACTCGACGTGTTCTCGAAGTGTTTTCTTTGTTTTTCGGTGGATCGTCTCCGCGCCAACGTGTTGCCGTCGATCTCACGGACGCTTTGAAGCTTCTTCCGCCTTCCCATGATGCCGCGCGAACACACGTACTTCCGCTGTGCTGCTAAATAAGGCTCCCCAAAACATTGTTTAGTTCAGAGTCGTATTTGTCACATGAAAATATACTAATAATGTACAGGTCGGCAGCAGAATGGACTACTACCTCTATAACTCTAAATGTAGTTTTATGTTGAGTATCTCATCAAATAGACAGGTAAACATAATGTAGCCTCCTTACATTTCAAACTGAGTTAACAATAATTGTACTCTTTGATGAGCCCCTCCTGTATGAAACAAGTCATCTGTGAGGAGTGATTCTGAGTCGCCTCTCATTCACTGGAAGGTGTTCTTCTACTGTCTTTGTCGAGCATATTAACTGTAAACTTATCTGAACTGTGTGACTATATATATATCCATAGAGTATGGATGTGAGTGTATAAATGATGTCTTCATAGCAAATAAAGGTCACAAAACACGTTATTTCCATGCACCTAAACAGATAGTTTGACTGCCATAAGCTATTAAAATCCTTCAAAATAAGAAACACTCCGAGCGGTCATACCCCAGTAGCCCAGTGGGTGGCACTAAAGCTCCCTTTTATAAACGCTTCGCTTTAGGACGTGACCCCAACAATATCCTCGTTGCAGACCTATAATATTACCCAAGAGTGCTACTAAAAAGAAGTAGGTCGGAACACCACATGTAAAGTGAAGTTGTGATTTTATTTTCGATTTCAACGAGAGAAAGGCTGTGTATCATCCGTCGATCTACTTAACACAACTGTCACATGAGTGATATCATCCTCAACCAACAGTAGCGTCTCTATTTGCATCCTGCCTCGACCACGAGTCGGTAACAGGAGGAGATCGGTGTAGCGGAGGAAGGGGGGGATGGGGGTGTGTTGTACATCCACGGGCATCACCCAGCTAACTTCATGTCATCACTATGAAAGTTTCCATTCACATGACACAACGTACTTGGCACGTACTTGGCGTACTTGACACATGACTTAGGACCAGTATTATGCTTTCTGCACCTGAATAGATCAACTCAATGACTCTAAAAGGTTATCGTCAACTTGTGATTGAATGGATTTGCAGAGGAAGTCACATTAAACCACCTATGTAATATTTAGGAGAGGCCGTTGAGAATACATCTGTAATATACATCATAATTACTCATCATCATTGCTCATGGTAAATGAAAGCACTATTACAGTACTCCACAATGATCTCCTCCACAGTGTTTTACATAATCCTCATAATCCCGTCTGTACGAGCATTTATGCCTGGATGGCGTCTTGGACCGTTAGACTCAAATCATTCACCACAGCTCATTTGAATTCCTAGGACTTCCAGAAATACTGACTGTTATTATTATTGACGCCCAGTTTGTTCTTATAAACCAAGGAGATAGGAATACATTTCACAAGCACCAAAAAAAATGTCAAACAGTTGAGAACATATCAAGCAAACAAATGAAATTAAACGCAGGCTAACTAGTTGTGCTAGAGTCAATGAATACATCTGTTCAGTAAAGTTATTATAAATATAATAATTGAAAAAGTAGGACGGAAGAGACTATTACTACTACTAGCTCTGCTGTTAAGTAGCTTAGCATCTTGGGATGCGTACACCACGCGACTGTATGTGGGGTGTGTGTGTCGGAAGTTGTTATGGAGGAGCGTGGCCTCCTCTTCATCTTCCTCGCTGGCGTATATCCCAGAGGTTAACCGCTCCAGCTGAATGGAAACAGAGTCACTAACACGTCACAAACAACCCAAGAGCTCAACCGCGGAGAACAATACACTCCATCGGATGCACACGACTGAGCTGAGATGCTGTGGACCAGGACCACCTACCTGAGACCAGGAGATGTGGATGGGCACCTCATACAGAGTCCAAACAACTGCTTGAGAACACGGAGGGGTGGTCAGGCTGCCGTGGTAACGGTAGTACTGGCTCATATGTTGGTCAGGCAGAAGGCCGATCAGTGGGAAGGGTTTGACGGCCGTCGTTTGACCTGAGAGCAGGAGAACACGTTAACAACACACCAGCGTACAGAAAGGAGAACACGTTAACAACACACCAGCGTACAGAAAGGAGACACATGGATTCAGCTTCTCTCTAACCTCTGTAAGCAACAGAAGAAAGTTTCTTGGCGATATGTCCAAACTGCTCATTGTCTGCATACGCCACCTGATGTACAAAATATAAAACAGCTAAATCACAGCCATAAAACGTAATATCTTCATGATATCACCTAGAGCCTACAAACTGAACTCACGTCAATGAAAACTCCAAGAACAGCCAGGCCCGTGGGGTCTTCTAAAGCAGACGACACGTTGGGGTGGGTGGACTTCATGTTGACGATGTGCATCTAAAGAGTGCAACGAACAAACGTTTAACGGGTCTGTAGTGAAGTGTGAGTGTTGTAGTGAAGTGTGAGTGTTGTAGTGAAGTAGTGAAGTGTGAGTGTTGTAGTGAAGTGCGTGAGTGTTGTAGTGAAGTGTGAGTGTTGTAGTGAAGTGTGAGTGTTGTAGTGAAGTGCGTGTGTTGTAGTGAAGTGTGAGTGTTGTAGTGAAGTGTGAGTGTTGTAGTGAAGTAGTGAAGTGTGAGTGTTGTAGTGAAGTGTGTGTGTGCCAGTGTGTCTCTCGTACCTCCACTGGGTATCTGAGTCCATCCATCGTGTGTTCAGACCCGTTAGTGGAGGGGCTTCCCCAGTGGAAGTGCAGCTGCATGGGGTGGTAAACTCCTGGCAGACCTCCACCACTCACTGACATC
>OMKP01060727.1:2251-37699 GCA_900302375.1 Bathygadus melanobranchus | reverse complement strand
CGTGTCTGCAGAAGCCACAGAAGAAAAAATGTCCTCTATGGACATAAATGGTAAATGGACTGCATTTATATAGCGCTTTTATCCAAAGCGCTTTACATTTGCCTCACATTCACCCATTCATACACCGACGGCAGTGTCAACCATGCAAGGTAACAACCAGCTCGTCGGGGGCAGTTAGGGTTGGGTGTCTTGCTCAGGGACACCTCGACAATTAGCTAGGCGGAGCCGGGGATCGAACCTGCGACCTTCCGGTTGCCAGACTAACGCTCTACCCCCTGAGCTACTGTCGCCCCCCCACCCTAGTTTCTATATGCTCAGCGTTGGTTTCTAGTTCTTCTGATTTGTGCAAACACTGTCTGTTATAAAATGTGCACTTTCCTTCACAACTACCAAAGGTGAAAATGGATTAAAATAAAATCATAATAAGCAATGATTGACTAACACTTAATGTTTTCCCCTTTCATGCTCCCCACAATCAATTGTCTAGCCAAACTAAACCTTGCAAAGTATGACAACATGAGCATTTGCGTATTGCATTATTATTATTTGTGACGCCACAAAATGGAGCCAAAATTATAAAATGACTCGTACCTATCTCCAGTTTCCACAGAGAGTCTTTACAGAGCTTCTGCTCCGACGTTTTCCCTCCAATCACAACGGCTGTGTCAGAATCAACTAAACACATGGTATGGTTCCAACGTTTCGAAGGGCCCACTGAAAAGTGGGCAAAAACAATCAAGACATTGAATCTAACAACAAATGTTTGTGATGTCATTGATACTCAATGATGTACTGTGGTTGGAGTTCTGGGCCACTCTGCAGTCTCTTTTGATCAGGGCAATATCTTCCTTGCTGTTCATTCTTAGGATTATTCTCTTGGGGTTTGGAGGTTGGTCTGATGACTCATTGTTATTCTTTATATCCTCAGAGGATGGACCTCTCAGACCAAAGACCTTCCGCCTGGGAGTAGTATCCTATACAACAGACATGCAACGTCAACGTCTACATTCACTTGCCAACGTTAACAAACAATTGACCCCACGTCTGACCTTTGCCCAAATGCTGGATTTATTATCCATAACGTTGTCATTTGTCGTTTCACAATCATCATTGTGTAGTTCAGCATAACAAACGCTGTCTGCCAGTTGGGAGGAATTTGGGGTAGTCTACAAGAGATAATGTGTAACAGGTAAATGTATTTTACATACATGTCATATAATACATATTATTCGAGCAGCACGATGATACCTTTTCACTCCCCGTACTTTGGGTCAAAGTGTGGGAAAGGTCAGTGGTGTGCTGCTCTGGGAACAGACGTTTCCTTTGCACAAGTGGAGTGCTGCTGATGAAACGCTCTTTGTCCTGTGGTGTTAAAAACAACACATGTGTACGAGTAGCCTCCTGCTGCAGAATGCAAACGAAGGCACGCGTTTCGACGGCCGTTCAATATAATAACCTACCTTTCCACAAACCGTGAGCAAAATCTTCCCATACACCCCCTTTCGGCCTTTCTCGGCTGCCGCGCCAACAATCTCCGAGTTCCAATCTCCTTCCCATGTAAGACACCTAATCATGTTAAACAGATGATGTCACGCAAATATCTTAACGCTTGCCTGAAAGGAGTAGAGAGAGCACTGGACGTCCAGCTGCACCTGGTTTGAAACGAGAGGATGCCAATGTGCTGCGCTTTCACGTCTTCACTGACGAGTACGTCCACTGAAATAGTTGCCTCACTGCATTTCCATTCTCCGAGACCGAAGATCACCAGCTGTTTCGGCAGAGGCAGTGGGATGTGGACTTGAAAGCACCTGCGGTTGGACTTACTGCAAGAGGTTTTAAAGTGAAGGAGGGAAGAGCAACATAGGCCTACTACAGCATCATTAGCGACATACATGGCCCTACCTAATGAATTGACGAGGGGCGTCACGTAGTGACCAAAGAACGAAAAAATTCAACCGCCCCATATTACCCCTGGTGTTGTTGTCTTAACGCTGCAAACGTAGGCCCACAAAAGACACGACAGCTTGGTAGTCAGGCTATTAATGGATTTTGATTGAAGCACCTGTGCAAATGGCCACACCAGGTTTTCCCAGAACAATTTCTGGATTCTGGATCTCTTTACACGAGCTAATGAGGACCACTTTACCATTGGCACTAGGTGTAATTATAGTGACACTGACAAGCCCTGTAGGGAGAACTGAAAATGAAAGCAGTTTCACTGCTGCCTCTGTAACAAATACACCAATCCCCTTGTGGAACTATCATAATGGAATCACCCGGGACCGTTTCAAGCGAGTCGAGCCCATCTAGGTCTAACAATAGATGTGTGAGTAAAGACGAGTAAAGACAGACCCAACGTCTTATAAATAAACACATTTGCTTTAGCTTTGACATCATTTAGCACTACGTATGTTAGCACTTCATACGACCTGGTGGCTAAGTTGGTAAAATAGGGCATACAATAAATGATCACATAGACAGCATGTCATATACACAATGTTTCATCTTTATTATAGAATACAAATTTCTGAAATAAAGTACAGTAAAGCAAACGCAGGGAAGATTTCATTGAATCGCATTCAATCGTGTACTTCAGTAGCAGCAAACCCCATTATATCTTTGGAAACATGCACAGCACAGCACAACAGAGTGAGGTAAAACCCATTGATGTAGGGAACACGTTGAAATAGATTGTAGAGAAGACAATGTTATGACTAATACAAAGTGGCTGCACTGAAAACAAACCTGTAGCCACCTTCATTTACATAGACCAATGGTCTCTGTAGAATAACGACTCCCTTGTGTTCCAACTCCCGGTGGAGCTCCCTACCTCAAAACACACAAGCTAAACATGAACGGGGCACGTATAAATATTGAATCTATTTTGTATTATATAATGAGCTTTGTGCGATAAGGGATGGCTTTTATTTGTGTCATAAAAACAGACTGTTAACCACGATGGCCGACTAGTGACACTTGCTACTGTACATTCACTATCCTAACAGGCTTGGGCCTTTAGCTCCTGCAGGGACACGACTATGACAGCACGCACACACACATTAAAACACCTGACTCAAGCTGCACACAATTTAAAGCTGCTCATTACATGTTCAACAAGCACATGATTGGGTTACATGGATGTAAAAACAGAACGAAAAAAACACAACCACATTTAATCTTCACACACATAAACACACGTGACTCGATGCACGAAGCAAAATCAAGAAGGTGCACATAAACAAAACACAAACTCCCATTTAGTTGATTCAAGCACCTGGCCTCCATTTCTTACCTGACTGATGCTACCATAGAAATCAGTTTGAAGTTAAAATGCATCTTTGATGGATACCTGCTTTAATTGCACGGCACATGGGGGACACAGCACTTTGTATAATAATTAAGAGATATAATAATTAGACATTGGAGGAAATGTTGCATTTAAAATTATCTGGTCTTATAAACTTTGCATGTAGCCATATGGCAGCACGTGTAGATAACAATAAAAATAGATGTGCCTATAGTTGAGTATTAGTTTCTTAACAAGTGTAGAATCAAAAAATAGTTGATAGTTCTTGGGAGTCATAGGGGTTTTTTCTTTTCCTCACTCAAAAAAACCATACTCAACCATTCTTAGAAAACGACTGACGACGGATTCTCAGGCACTATAATATACTCTGTAGTAAAGCGTTTTGTTTCGCCATAGTGAGTAGGAGTTATCGAACTTCAGCAGATACGTTCCCTCGCCTGGGAAGTCATGACTGCCGCCGTGGACCAACAGGTGGCTGTCCTGCCGGTACACGGGTGAAATCTCTCCCAAGTTCGAGTTGCTCAGTGTTTTGGAACCCTTTTCCACGTCGCCACTGCTGACTGGTCCTGCGATGGGGAGAAACAAGGGTTGACTTCAGCCTGCTTTGCATGCTAGCGTGCCCCACAGGGTATCTAAATTAAATATCACCGGAACACACCACAGGAACAAGTTCCTGTCCCCCTGATTTTATCTCAGTTGCAGATGTCCAGCACAAAATCAGCTCACTCTTCTTCTTTTCAATCTAATAGTATTGTTCTATCTTTGCGCTTTTATTCATGCTAATTCAACATGGATATCCCCATGATTATCCCCCCCATCCCCTTTAAACAACCCACTTACCTTCCACCTCCTCCTCTTCGTCCTCGTCGTCGCTGGATTCGCTGATGTGCACCGTGATGTTGCGGCTGGTCACCGGCGTCCAGTCAAAGTACACACCGAAGCCGATATCGTAGCCGTCCGTGGCAAACTCCCAGCACACGCGCTTGCTCTCGGGGACGGTGGGCACGTGCACCGTCATGATGTCCCCCCGGTACACAGTGACCACGCTGTCCTTCTCCGTCCGCAGCGTCGTCTTCAGCTCCTTGATGGTAGCGGAGGTCCACGTCGCGGGGGGTTTCAGCAGCGGTAATTGGGCTTTTCGCGGGGAGAACGGTGAACGCACATCAGACATGTCGGATCTTTTTAAGATGCTATTCATTATTAAATTATCGATTCATAATTGATGTTCAAGGGCAAGTTAAAGATTAACCTTAGCAAACAGCGTGTGGTATTAACCTAGCAGGGTGCTACCTTTCATCTCACTGGAGAGCTCAGAGTTCCCAGTGGTGCTGCTCTCCTCAGCCTCTCCCTCCAGGTTTTCATCTGTAATACTCTCATGATTCGTCTGAAAAAACAAAACAAAAATAAGGTAGGCTGATAATGACAATAGATCGATGACAGATAAATGAATGTTTTCCAACAAAATACAGCGACTCTCCATACGTTTTGTATCAAACATCACTTACTACAATGCTTTCTCTGGAATCCTTGGTGTCAGAAGTCTCATCCATATTGGATTCGCTGACGGAATTGCAAGAATGTGAAAGATCTGTATTCTGGAGACTGCAAGGAAAAATAAATTGTGTACCGCTTGGAATAACATCTGCTTATTTTATGGTTAAGTCACTGTAAGTTATACAACTGGATACACCATACAGAGATAAGATACACACTTGTCCGTGAGACAAAACATGTTTCGTAAGTGCTACTTGGCGTTGTTTGCTAAAAAGCTGCAACAGGTTACCTGTCTAGTGGTCTGTCCTCGCCTTGCTTCGAAGCTATCCCAGGGAAAGACGAAACAGACAGGGACGTCAACCTTGACTGGAGCGCAGATGTAGACTCTGTCTTCATCACTGTAACGAACAGATAAACACCACTTGGATCCCCGCCCCTGTGAACACACAGGCGTAACTACCTTTAACTGTACTGCAACCAGTATAGGCCAGTACGAGGCTAGCCCTAGCAACTAGTCTTCGTGATTGTCAGCAAACTCAATTAAGCTGTAATATAATTGTGTGCGTGCAGTGCACAATACGAATCGCTGCCATTAAAAATGACTGTCGATATTCCTCATGGCAAAATGAGGAAGTCAGGACTACATCCGCTTCTTGGCAGAGCGCTGGCAGCAGCTAACTTAATCGCTAAGCGCACCCAAAAGAGAGCAAAAACACAGGTTGAACTTACCAAATATAGTAGTGATGTTATAAGGCTTCGGTATTTGGTATTCAATCAAACTTAGTCCATCGGGAAATGTTGCTGTTAGCGTGTGTGCTCTCACGGACTCCGCTCAGCTACGATGATGCTTTGCAGTAAAAACAGAATCAAGATGTTCATACTTCCGTATTTTTGCGAATCTCGGCGAAAATTCACGAATCTGTATCGAAGATTCGCAGGCAGTCGGGAGATCAATTTTATGCTACAGTATAATAAACAGATGCTCAATTGACTATATTGTGTTGAGTAATTGCTGCAAACACAGACACGACGCATATAACACAGTTTAACAGCTGTAGCATTCGTTTATTGAAATTAACTTCCAGGCATGACTTGGTTTAACGATGGCTCTGGTTTAACTAAACAGACATTGAAAGACCGCACATTTGACATTGGGCTATTGTATTTTGTGTGTCGTCACTAGTGATATGTACGCCATTGAGATGGATGCTTGCATATTTGGACTCCTTGACATAAATAATGACAACGGTGTCTCCTTCACGTGGACATCAATCAAATTAATCCAGGGGAAAGGCCTTGAGAGGAAAAAATATGAGACAATGCTTTTTATACCTCATGCATACAATTAACATTGCAATACAGTGTTGACATTGATAAGGGCCTAAAAAAAGATATATTTGTATGCAATGTAGGCTACGGTATCTGGTAATACTGGATTGCCGACGATTATCGACGTGACAAAGCACTTTTAAGTGTCAATAATTCATTTTAAAAAGTAATATGAGGTAGAGCATCATAAGGAGGAAGCCGTTTACATTTACATTTAGGGCATTTGGCAGACGCTTTTCATTTCACTTACTCATCGGGGGAGAGGAGAGATGCGTGAGCTGAACTGATGTAACTTTGTGTGGTGAATTCCTCACAGTGTGGGGCCCTTAGCTGAAACAGATCGTTGATAAGGGCAAGAGTGTCCCTGGATCCCATGCCGGCAGAAGTGCAGATATTCAGGAGACTGTACATTACCCCATAGACCCACTTCTTGTCTAGAGAAAGGCCACCTATAAGATATTCACACTCCGATCAGAAACTAAGTGACCGCAATTACATTAAACATTCGGTAAAATATTACTACGTGTGACACCTTTGATCAGTTTGTCTTAGATATAGGAATAGTAGATTAATAGCCCTGCACTATAATTCTAACAGTATAACAGTACCAATAATAATATCCATCATGCTACTGATTTTGTGTGTTTGTTTTGAGATATGAAAAGTATATACGCTTCAAGAAAGAACTGGACACATGAGGAGTAGTCCAGAAAGAGACATACCACTCATTTCCAAAGGACAGGATGCTTTTATCAAAAGGGGGTCTTTCAAAGCCCTGGCCATGCCATATTGACACTGCCACGTATCTGTCTCTCCAGGAACAAAGTCATACTGGGGTCTGAGAATGAAGCTGTGCCCAAGAACATTTGCCAATCTGAAAAAAAAAAACAATTAATAGTTTGAGCCAAATTGAAGTGTGTGTGTGTGTGTGTGTATGTGTGTGCGTGTGCGTGTGTGTTGCCTTTTAAGGGGCACAGCAGTGATGAAGCTGTACACCAGACAGTGTTTTGGCAGATGCGTGCGCAGGTCCGCGCTGACTGTAGCGAGGTGAGAGGGCAGACAGCACAGGAACAACACGTTCGCCCAGGCAGCCAGTCTGCCGTTGTCAAAGAAACAGTCTACTCCTCTCTGTGTGCACTCAACTGAAAAACAGTTAGAGACAAATGAAAACCAAGTTCACAAAGGCGTCACTATTAGGTGTAAGGGATATGTACCTGCACTTTCTGGTCTTCGAGTAGATATCTTAATTTGAGCAGGTTGTATCTCACTTGTCTCAAGAAGTGACATGAGCAGTTGCTTGCCGATGTGTCCCATCCCAAGTATCCCAACACGTAGGTCGTTTCTACAATTACAAAAAAGGCATCAGCATGTCATGTATTTATGTTAAAGGGTATAATTTTGTCCCTCAACAACGACGACCTACCTGAGTGAGTGAGAAAGTTTGCATAAAAACACAGCGTGCGCGCACCCGCATATCGTGAGTCCATTAGCGCGTGCACGAAGAAACGCGATTTCTTTCTCGTTGTCAGTGAGCCCAGAGTCAAAAGAAAATGTGTTCAAATCAACAGTTAGGTCCACCATCTCCGTGAAAATACTGCTTAATCTACTAACCTTTGTTGTACGGGTTAGGGTTAGAGCCTAACACAATCATAAAGACGTTCACAACCTGCTGGCTATCCACATGGCAACGCCTAGACGAACAACATACTGTGTGTTTGACAACAGACCTCAAGATGATGTCATCAAGAGTCTTAATCTAAATCGTTGTTGTACATGTTATCTAAACTAGGATACAACTGGCAACAGCTAACACTAAATTAAATGAAACATGTATTTGATTATTATTGTCATGTCTCCGTTTTTAATTTAACAATTCATGCTTTTAATACAAAGACCAAAAATTACCTGTACACCTATTTACATCAAGGAACAGAGCAGATTCAAAGACTGCAGATCACAAAGCGTACCGCTCAATTTTAACATTTAGACAAACTTAAAAATCAATAAGCATGATATTAAGACTTTGGTTACAGATCTTAAACTGATGCAGACTTTGGCCAGCAAGTAGTCACAGACGCCAAAATAATAATATAACCGTGAGAATAAATTCAGATCTTTGCCCCATTTATCATTCATGTGCTCAAGTACACATGCCCGGTCACTAGAGGGGCCATTTACGAACAAAAACATTCACACTGCTGCGACTACCCTTACTATTTTACATATGCATGAACCATTACATATTAGGAATACAAGAAGTAACAATTGATCATTGTATGGATTTGAGGACATCACATGTTGTATATGACTTGTTTGTTGACAAAATGAATGAACCTTATATAGGAGTCCACCCATTTCTACTACACTTATGAAACTGAACAGTCGCCACATGAAGACACGAGGCTCTGTTTGACATTTTCCATCGATCACATCCCTTTTTCTCAAGCTTGCATTCGGTAACTTACTATGAAGGCACCATGAGGGACACGTTGCGGGATTCTAGCGCAACCCAAAAATCACATGAAACCAAAATGCCACATATCGTATGAGTTGAAACCGTATTTATAAGATGGTTTACTTATTTAATCCGTAAAAGTTTTTTTTCCCCCTTCTAACAGCAAAAAAAACCAAAACAAAAACCCATTAAAATCTTCCAGTCTGAAAAGTGCCGAGCAGTCTACAGTCGTTGAAATGTGAAATATCACTGGCAGCGCATATTTTGTGCAATAATAAGTTATTTCCGTTGCCGAGGCGTACAGCGACTACTCCTCCCCTTGTCTCCACTTCTGAGACTCCTCCTGGCGGGCGTCGGGGTGGATCTGGTTCCTCATCCCACCCAGGACGTTGGAGGTGGCCTCGGTGGCCATGATCAGCGGCTTGACCACCGCCGGGGGCAGCTGCCGCAGAACCCCGCCCACTGCCCCCGTCATCCCGCGGTGCTCGTGCTCCCTCGTGGCCGTGTCGTAGATGGTCAACGCCGTGTCAGTGATCCCCTGAGGACACACGGACACGCATCACACAACCCCACCAACTCAACGGGAATTCACAGTCATGAGGCACCTATTCATTAGGCTCAATCACAACACTAGTTCCATGTGTATAACCTTTTTTGTGGCAAACGTGGGGCTTAATGATTTCCATACCTCTTTGACGACGGTGTAGGCTTTAGCTACGCCTTCTCTCAGGTCCACTGGCTGGTGAGCCAGCCCGTAGTGAGAAATGCGCTTCATCCTTCTGGGATCTCTTTCATCAGGCACGGGAGACACCATATCATACGCAGTCTCCGCTGCCGCCTAAACCAATGACAAGACCCACGACACTGGTTTCAATCTCTATTGAAAAAGAGACTTCCAACTTCCAATCCTTCTGCTCTGAGGCTGGAGGCCATCCCTCATGTTGAAATTGGACTAATGGCAGCTGTAACAAAGGGGGCGACCGTACCTGGATGGTCCGCACCATGCGGTTGGTGAGCTCCAGAGCGGCCATAGCAGTGGAGGTGCCGAAGGACGCGGTGCCACGCTGGAATCCGCGCACGATCCGGCCATCCTTGCGGTACTGCTCAATGGGCAGCCAGACCAAGTCTCTGAATCCCTGAACTGAACACAATGGCAAGGAGGATTAACAGGGTTAAAGGGGAACAGGGTAAAAACTGTAGATTTGATGTTATGAAGTCCGTAGCAAAAACAAGTCCTACAATGCCAGGAGCAGAACATTAATTTCACTAGCAGCCACAATTTAATGCTGGTTGCAAGAATAATTTTCAGCGATCAACACTGATAGCCCCCAGAGTACAGAGAGTAGCTCTTTACCACAAGACACAATAACGTTCATGGTAGATACCGTCACTTTCCTGAACCCAATGTAGTGGTTTAAAGTCCAATACTTCCAATAGAAATAGGAGTCGTGGAGAATGTTGGTGTCCTATGCATGGGATGATGTGGAGAACCCATGTGGTACTCACCCAGCTGCACCAGAGAGTGAATAGGCCCCACTCCACCTAGAAGTCCTGGAAGCTGGTTCTTCTTGATGTCATTTAACCACTCATTTATTGCATACGAGAAGAGTTTATCCACCCCCAACAACCTGCGAGGGAAAAACCAACCGTTGCTAAAGAAATACCACTGACTCAATATATTATGTACACTACATTATCTTCAACTCCAGCGAACTGAGCATTTGTGCCTCTTGATATGATGAGCAGCTTAGTCCATTTCGATATTTTACCGATTTCAAACATACCCTTGTCTATAGCACAGACGTCTCAGTTTCAGCTCGGAGCAATTCAACTGGGTCAACCCAATGACTATCCCCGCGAAGGTTCCCTGAAACAACAACAACAACAACGATTCCACATTCAGACAGCACAACTTAATACGAAGGTTAGCTTTCATCATTTTGACGGTCCCCCTGGCGCCTTCACCTGCTCCATTGAAACGTGCTTCCCGTGGTAATCCAAGCGAATTGGAACCTCTGAAGTGAAACGAAACTCCCTGTTGGGAAAAAAAATAAGACAAGACATGAATACATGAAACAATAATCTGGACCAACTGAAATAATTAGCGAAAAATAAATAAAATAACGGAATGGATTAATCCTCACCTAAAGAAAACGGGTTGGTCTGTGAAGGAGGAGGAGGAGGAGGAGGCAGCGTCGGCGTCCGATTCCTCCCTCCCAGAGGTGGACAGGCCGTTGTGGCTGAGTCTCCTCTGGGCCGGCACAGAGATGATGGGGGCCGGGTCCTGGTTGTTGCCGGGATGCTTGGAGAAGCTGCAGGAGATCTCCGGCCCAGCTGGTTTCTTCACAGATACGCAGAGAGCTTCGGACGGAAAACGAGAAGATCCAAGTTACTTACATTTAGGACGCCTTTGTCCAAAGCGACTTACAATAAGTACATTTGAATTGTGAAGACATTTCAAATGAAAGAGTGAAGAGTGAAAGACAACAGCAACAACATATCGCTTGGAGGACTATTGTAAAGTAGTTTTACCTTCCTGGTCGGGTGGAGAGAACAGTTCTACCTCTGCAGCGAGACTGGTAAAGAAGTCCTTCAAGAAGAACAGGGCATCCTGTAGACAAAAACATTTGTGGTAGGTGCAAAGGTCATTCCTTAAATTAAATTGTACTGGAAATAGGTTTAGAGAAGCCTGGGTTGGGAATAGGTAGGTTTTTCTTTTTTCTTTTATTTTGATTGTACTTGACGGTTTTGTTTGTTCATTACCTGGTCGATGTTGAGGCGAAGGGGCATCAAGGAAACGCGTAAACAGCACTCCTGGGGAGCCTGGCCAGCCTCTGGACACATGTGCAGCGCCCGGACTGTCAACTGCGGAAGGCCATAAAACAAAGCAGAAACATTAACTAAGAGCCTTAACATCACCGGGCCATTGTGACCTCATTGCCTCCCTCACCATGTTTGAGTGGGCTTTGCGGGGCATCTCCTTGCTGGAGTAGAGGTAGAGGAACTTGTTCATTTGCGAGGTGGCCAGCCTGTCCCGGATCTCCAGGTCCTGCACAGTGAACACCTGCCGGGAGACGGGCTGGTCGGCGGTGGAGCCAGGGGCCACTGGGGCCTGCGGGTAGACCTCGTGCTGGAACCTGACCTGGATGGGGGTGCACGCAGCCAATTATTGGATTCAACCAATGAGAGCATGGACCTTCAAAAGCCTATCGCTAATGAGGCACGAGGAGGTTGTTGGCGGAGTGTTACCTTGCTGAGCTGTATCTCCATCAGGACGTCTGGGTTCCTTCCTCGTCCACCCCCGGGACACCCCCCGCCTGCCCGGCTCTGTCTGACTGGCGTCTGACAAGGGGAGCTATAGGGCGTCGTCCTACCACGAAAAACATACAAAACAAGGAATTAACACAACAACGAACAAACTCGATAAGCTGGAAGATGTAACGTGTCTTGGTGCGTGTCTCTCACCCCCGACTCCTGGCAGGAGAGGCCGTGAAGGTGGTGTTCCCAAAGTCTTTCCCGCCGTACAGGTGCCAAACCACGGAGATCTCCCTGATGAGGTAGCGCACTTCTGGGACAGGATAGTTCAAGGCCCCGCGGCCTGAGCCTGTTCCCTCCAAAGGCGGGCTGAAGTAATCTTCCATGATTATTATGGGACTGGAGGTCAGCTGGTTCACTATAGGCTCCTGGTTCCGATCCTGGAACACACACACACACACACACACACACACTGCGTTTGCATGGATTCTATTACTTGTAATAATCATATCATTTGACAGACATCTTTGCATGCTCTGTTAAAGTCACAACAGGAGACCACAGTATCACACATTCTTAAGACCAGGGTGGTAAACAGCATTATTAAACCTGTCATTGTAAAAAGCGGAACACAAAACATGCTCTTGTCATCGAAGGAAACACGGGCCAAAATCCCAGTGTTAATTAGGTTTCTCACAATGTGATTATAACCTTCGGGCAATTACAGAAATGCCATACCAGGCAAAATGGTTTCAGCAAACTTTTGTATCATCACGACTGACTGTGATTGGATTATGAGGTGCAAAGTCATCACATACTGTGCTTCATTTGATCAGCCTGACGAAATACCGAAACGTTACCATTAATAAACAAGGTCTTGCTTTGAAAGATCTCCCGCACTCGGCAGCTGACAATCAATTCATTTGAATCAACAACATTTTGGTATGATCAGTAAATGAGCCTACATCTCCTCTGGAACCTGGAGTGTCCAGGATGCAGAAGTCGTCAGCCTCCTGGGCCAGACTGGGGACAGGGGTGATGAGTGGGGAGTGGAGTACGGGGTACGAGGGGCTCGACTCTTGGGCGGAATTCCCACTCTCGTCCGGAAACAGGAAGAGGTCCGAGCGAGGGGGGTCATGATCTTGATGGAGCACCTCGTGTACACCTGTGCATGATCAAAAAACAAACAACAAATGTTGATCAGTAATGACACCATTTTGGTATATGGTACCAAAGACCCAAGACGGTCTCTGTGCATTGTGATGAACTGTTCTCACCATTCTGCTGCAGGCCCTGTACATGCTGTCCATCTGTCTCCTCCATGGCCTCACTCATAAGGTCCTGAAGCATCTGCTGCTCCGTCTCTGGGAGCAATGGAGCCAGAGACGGGGGCCTGCTGGGCAACTCCACCTGTCCATCAAAAAATATATATGTTCACAGTTGAATTCATTTAAGTCTAATATTCCAATTAATCTACAAGAGAGTAAATTATTTGAACACATTGAGGCTGCTGGTCTGAATTTCTGTTGGATAAATAAAGTGTTATCTTGTCTTATTGACCTTAGGCCTCTGTGGGGCGATGGAGCTCTTGGCCTCCTGGCCAGTAGGGGGCAGCAGGTCTCCATAGCTTGCCACATACTGGATGAGGTTCATGAGAGCAGCACAGGAGTCTGAACACGTCCGAATGTGAATGACATCACTGGAGCAGCGTAGCTCGAATCTGGGCTCCGACTGCTCTCCCAATGACAGAAGATTAACAGAATATGACATGATTATAGCCTCAACAAATATAAAAACAGCTTAAAACATACATATCCAATGGAAGAAAAAGCAACCTCATACCAATTCTCTATTCACTCCAGGTTTGACAGCAGTAATCCTCAACTCCAATGTCCCCATGTCCACCACTTGCACATAGTCTGGAAAACCCAAGAGAGACAGACAAGTCAAATATTATATATTTTAAATCCCTGCAAGGTCTTAGACCTGACGGAAAAGTCAACGTACCTCGCTGTAGATTGACAGAAACAGCATTGCTCTTGCTGGAGAGGAATAGAGCGGCTTCATCCAGGATAATCCTGAAAATAAATCAACAAGTCACACTTAACTGAGCCACAGCATATTAAAACAATGCAGTTGCCACATGACCGTGTCAGCCGGACCCAGGGGAAAAAGGCCTCGTACCTGAGCATAGACGACGAGAGATCCAAAGAGACACTGCTGGACACGCTGAACGTCTCCACAACCAGCAGTGATCTCAGTGGCAAGTAAAGAGGTCTGTTGGGCACAAACAACGCATGCATTCAGTCATAGTCCCTCATATTGGCGGTACCTCCGTGGTACCACGCTATGCTATTAGTTAATGAGTAATCCAATATCCAAGCCTCACAAACCGATGATGTGTGTCATCATGTGACTGCAAAAGACGTATGACCTTAAGGAGGCGGATGTATGCCCCAGTTATCACCTTTTTGGCTATTTACAGCTCCATAGGGCATAGTCCTCCCTCGTTTTTGTATGATTCCTCTACAACGTAATTACCATGTTATGGCCGGACTACCATCAATGTCACTACCTATGTCGTCCGATATTGTAGAGGAAAGCTGTATCTTATAGAGGCTATATATTATAGTCTATAAGAGACATTTATCTCTCTAAGCACTTTTCTCCTGTACTAAAACATAGCAATTGCATTGGGCCAAATGGCTTTTGGTTGACAGTGTACATAGTATATTCAAGGATGGTTCAGTAGTTAGTGCTGTCACTGAGCGGAGTACAGTAGACATGTGGTTTTCACAACCGCCATGACAACAATGCACTATTGTCATACAACTGAAGCAATGGCACAGCTCTGACCTGTAGTCTAAAGAGCAGCTCCACAGGTGTAGATGCAGTGTGGTGACCGAGGTGGGCGGAGTGTAACCCAACACTGGCTCATCAGAAACATTCAGGAAGTCCACAATCTAATACAATGGAAATACAAAAACAGAAACAAATATAAAATTGCTGGTCTTCAATATTATCCTTGGAGTCAGCTAAAGAGGTTTCCTATGAAACATTTTTTCCTCCTTGAGACGGCGAGCTGCCCTACCTGCTCGTACCAGCCCAGGCTTGGTGGGACCACCCTGTGCTGGAGTGTGGCTCCTCTGACTCCCACGGCTACCTTTAACTCCTGCAAAACAAAGCAAGGAGCAAACTGCTAAGTTTGCGGCCCACACTTCCCAGATAGCTTGGGCCAAACCACTTCATCAGGCAAACATCGAGCACCTCACAAAAAGCTAGGATCAAAAGGGGGCTTCGGGTTTAACCAGCGCTTATGTGACAAAATTGTCTGAGGTTTCAGAGCTGGAGCAGCGCTCAAGTTATTTGACATGAAAGAGTGTGAGCAAGGCACAGAAGTTGATTTAACACTTGTTAAATGCTGCAGGACTTAAAAGTGGCCATACTGTGGTCATACTGTGGTCACAACGACCCAGACTGGCTGAGAAGACATTAACAAACAAAACCACATCGTATGCACCAGGTGGGGAAACAAAGAGCAGCGACTAATACACTAAAGAAGGCTACCCAAATGAACTGTGAGCGAATTGTTCAGACATATTAAGGTTTCCTGGTGCACCATTTAAATGGACCAGTGTCTGAATTGTTCTGTTGTGTTTCTATTACAGCTAACTCACCACACATGGGTGTGATCTTTTTCTCCACATTCTCAGCCACAAGTATTCAATGTACAATGATAATAAGTAAACCTGTCTATCTGCCTGCCTGAGTTTTCCCTGGCGGGCTTCAACCTCCTGAAGCGAGGTTTCAACTAAGTATGTATAAGTGGTGACATTCGCAACTAACTTATTTTGCATTGAGGGAAATGTACTGCCGTTAAAACTACAAATAAGTCTCAACAGCCTTATTGACATCTGGAGGAATCACTAGAGAATAGAGAATCCTACATGGTGCTTCTTCAAAGCCTTTCCTCAGTGTGTTCCCAGTGGTCTCTATTCACCACCAGAGCCTACCTTTACGGTGCGTTCTGTGTTCTGGGGGGAGATTTTGATGGCAACAGAGAGCATGCTGTGTGCCTCCAGGCCCATGCCTTCTGACGCTGCCGTCGATCGGTCGGGGACCGTCTGCGTTTGGTAGATGCCCGGTTCTAACCAATGAGGGCGTGTCCTGCAGGGCAACTTGATTTCTGTGGCGGCGGAGTCTCTGTCCACAAGTCCTGGGAAGTTCACCATTATCACAATCTCGCACAGCACATGCCAACTATAATACAAAGACATTATATTTTAGGGATTAGGGTGTGTGTGTGTGTGTGTGTGTGTTTACCTTGGTGATACATGCAGATGTTACTGGTGTGGAAGCAGATGTAGTGTTTGTCTTTGTAGCCCTCGTACTGCACCACGGTGAACAGCGTGGCGTTCTTCACCTCCAGCCAGAACTCGCCATGCTTGTGCTTCAGCACCGTCTTGTCCTCTCGCTGGAGAGATTGAGTCAAAAAACAATCAGTGCCATCAGTGATCAATAACTCTTTATAGTAACCGGCAAGGTTTGGATGGTTAAGAAGCGTCTGCCGCCTCAGTTTCATAGGGCTTACCTTGGCATCGGTATGAATGGACACGAGACCGTGGTTGACGCTCAGGACAATGGAAAACAGGCTCTGGGAGGTCTTGCACTGGGCCTTGGACCTGGTCCTTTTCCTGCGAGACCTGGGGTGGAGGTCCGACGCCGGAGAGTAGTACTGCAGGTTGTCCTCTTCGGAGCCACTTGTGTCCTCTGGGAGCACAGTACAGACAGGGTTAGTGGAGGGGTTTGCTGGTTGGTTTGTTTATGAAGTCATAGGTAGAAGTATGGATTTCAAAGAGTAATTACAATGAGCCAAAAGCATTATATGACAACATACAAAAAAAATTAAATTCTGATCTAGATTCAGAATTTCTGCTTAAAATGATAGCCAAAGTAGGTTTACATTTACATTTACATTTAGAGCATTTCAATAGTCGCTTTGCATAAAAGCAGACACTTTTATCCAAAGCGAATTACAAAAAAGTAACACATTTGTCGAAAGAGGGAGACAACAATATATCGCTGAAGGTAGAGTGCAACTAGAACAGAACAAGTTACAAGCATTCCTGGTTGCCAGGTCAATAGAGCAAGTTTACAAGCTTACAGTTGCTAGGTTGGCTCCTTACTGTACAACAGCAGGTAGCCAGGTTTACCGACCATATAATGCACAATTAGATATATTTGTACAGTAGCTGATCGATTCCATAAACAAACAAACAACAATTCCCATATATACTACATACTAGATGGTAAGACACTTTATAAATGCATATTCATCAGCAGTCGATTCATGTTACCCTCTGTGCCGGTGGAGCGGAACTGGCTAAAGCTATCCTTAGCATAGGTGTTGATCAGCTGACTGGCCACAGACAGTCCCACCCCGTAGGGCATGCTCTCCACTGTCTCCACTGGGGAGGGAGCGGTGGGCTCCCACAGCAGCAGATCATTGTTTATTCTGGAACGATAACGGTCAAGTCCAGTGAATACACGGGGAAAGGGGGAGAATGCGTACAAGCGACGTGGATCTGAACGCTATCGCGTACCTGTTGTGCAGCTTCTCGTAGAAGGCCTTGCTGGGCAGCGCTAACTGCACGTTGGGGAGACACAGCTCCAGGATGAAGCGGGAGTTGTTCATGGTCTTCTCCTGGAACTCTGTCATCTCTGCGACGTCGCCTGGAATGACCATCTAAAAAGTACAAGTACAATGTTACTGGTGGTCAAATCAGAAATCCATGGATCATTTTGTATGGCTCCTTTAGATTGCAGGTAGTAAAAGGAGAGCGGTTCCTTAATGATTTTCATGTTTGAATTATTGAAATAACATCCTCCACAGGTCTTCTATCCAGCACCAACCTCTTCATTGTCGTACATGACCCGTCGCGAGGAAAAGGGCGACGGCTCGGGTTTCCCGAAGTCACACACGTCCTTCAGAGAGTGGGCCGCGCCTTCCTCCTCTTCCTCCTCGGGGGAGTGGTCCTCTGCCCCCTCGTCATCCTCGGCGGTCACGCGCTCCAGGATGGAGTGGACGGCGGTGGGGTTCATCTTCAGCACAACCCTGGTGACCCCGTCACATGTATCATGGCTGAAGTGCTCCAGAATAAAGAGTCTAGTTTCATTATTGGCTCAAATGCTCACCTGGGCCAATCGAATTTGCCACTGTCAGACGTCGCCATGTCTCCGTCCATGGTGTGGGACACTCGGAGGAACCGAGTGGCTGCTTGGTCCGGGTCTTCCTGGAACCTCCCTGGGTGGAGACAGAGACGAACGGTCTGTTAGGATTCAATGTTTCTACACACACACAAAAAAAATTGTCTGCTCTTGTAGTCGTGTACCGGTGAGCTCCCTGAAAATGAGCTCCATCTTGGTCTGGTCGGGGGAACTGCCTCCCAGGAACTCTGTCTTCAGCTCCAGGTCCTCCAGGTCCAGGTAGAGGACTTCCTTCTGCAGGGACTTCTTGAACCAGGGGCCGCGCTCCTGATCCGAGCGCAGGTCTGGGATCGGGAAGCGGACCGCCAGGCGCAGCACGGGGGCGTGGACGCTCAGCGTGACATAGCAGTGGGTGGGTGCGCGGATGTCCTCCAGGAACACCTCTGCAAAGGCCTTATGCTGTGAAGTTCATAAAGGGTTCATTTAGTCTCTGCATACCCACTCACTATACAATACACTGTATAGAAGCTACAAACTGTAGTAAGAACGCCAATACAATTCAGAGCTACGATAGTAGCGGCTGGAATGTTAAAGTGGGGATCATTCAATAATAAATTAGTTAATTCATCTACCAACAGTACATCATTCCTTGCTTCAACCCACAAAAAGTAAACAAGCATTAAAAAGGTTCCGGTTGGCCAGATAGTTAGCATGAATCAACACTCTCTTATCAGCCGCAAACAATCTCGGCCTGATCTGGTCAGAACAATCGACCCATTATATATACACCCTTTCCCCAAACAATACAGCGACACATCTACGTTTGAAACTGCCCGGCGTGACATGCAGAGATGTCCTCACCAGGCTGACATGTTTGTTGTAGGACGTGTACATGTGGGAGGCCATCATCTCCGTGGTGGCCAGCTTCTGGGGCTGGAGCAGGGAGTTGAGGCGATCCACGATGCTGATGTCAAACTCCAGGCGGGCACAGCCCAGCTCCAGCTGGAAGTCTGCCTTCCTGGGGATGGTGCTCAGACGCACCTGGCCACCCTGGAGAGAAACATGCACAGCTAGGAGGATCACAGGCTAGGCTGTGGCACAGAGGTTGTGTTGTTGTGTTTCCACTGGTGT
Source organism: Bathygadus melanobranchus (assembly GCA_900302375.1). NCBI lineage: Eukaryota > Metazoa > Chordata > Actinopteri > Gadiformes > Macrouridae > Bathygadus > Bathygadus melanobranchus. Next base: position 18,521 of record OMKP01060727.1, on the reverse strand, counting down.
TCTGCACATCACAGAGACATGGCATTTACCTGAGGGCCTCTGCGCTCAGCCAGTTTGTAAAGCAGGTGAAGACAGGTGGCGGATGACGCGTTGCCATTAGCCGTGGTGTCAAATGTCAGGAGCTGAGGCGGCGACAGTAACACGCGTGAGATACAACCCTTTACAGGTCATGCCAGGTGCAACATTGAGAGCGTTAAGAAGCATTTATTATAGGTGAGGAAGGGAAGGCTCACCTCGGTGTATTGAGCCTTCCTGTGCGGTCCAACGCGCCCCTCGGAGGAGAACAGACACTCCAGCAGCTCCATCTGGTCCAGAGACACGTCGGTGGAGAAGGTACGCAGGCTGGAACCCTGGCAGTGCTCGTAGTTGATCTTCAGACCCTGACCTACAAACCTATGGCAATAGAATCCGTTCAGCTAAACAGAAAGCTTCATAGCAAATCACCTATTAAAAGCAGCCCGATACAGTGCTCTATACGCTAGCCAACTACAAACCAAAACAAAATAACCCATCGAAAGCAAACCTAAGAAATAGCATCAGTTACCATAAACTCAAATACCTGAGGTGGTCATGGGGACAGGCTTGGTCGAATGTGGTCCGAGATCGGACAAAAGCAGCTGGCTGGAGACGGCCCGGCCCCACCAGGCTAAAGAAGTCTGTGGCGATGGGGCCAAGAGGGCTGGGGGAAGCGTTTGGTGGCGGTAGGGGGTCGATGTGGAGGACCACGACTGCCATGCTGCCTAGCGTGAGCTTAAACACCAGTTCTGGTCTCGACTCGTCACAGTGAGTTTTGGATGGATGAGCTGAAAACACAACAACATAATTGTATGCACATTATGTTGTGTTTAACATATGTGGCCAATTCTCATGTCATCTGAATATCATAATATAATATGGTTTAGTGTTTGTTCCACATACACGTCTGTCTCTGTAATTTTTGTGGTAGTTGTGAATCCCGCGTGTGGAATGGAGTTGGATTGGCCAGCTTCTCTCGTTGCTGTGGCACCTCTGCATAATCATCCCAGATAGCCTACGAGGACACACACATGCTCATGTCAAGTCACATTCATTGTTCTTAGACACTAAACTTAAATTAAAAGTGGAAGAAAAGCAGTGGGGTATGCATTTAAATATTCCTAATGCTACAGAAGCTACACATTTAGACCAAAGTAATTCCAATAGCCATCTCATGGCACGATGCACCTACATGTGCAGTTCCAGAGGGAGACTCTCCAGGGGAGGCAGAGTAGTTGCTGTTGAGTGACAGGTCCAGGTCCACCGTGGGCGGCTCCCCCAGCGGAGGGAGGGACGATAGGCTGTGTGACATGTCCATGTCGGCCATTGAGAAGAACACGTCCTCTGGGCAAGCCACCGGGTAAAGAACAAAGACGAAATAGGTAAACAAAGAAGAATGATTCTCATTTGATCAGGGAAACGGGCCGATTTGATCCAGGAAACATCAAAACTCAGGATGACATCGTCATGCACAGACCTCGGCTGGACGTGGCTCTCGTGGCGTGGCTCTGAAAGAGGTCCGGGTCGCCGGCAGGGACGTCCGTGTCCTTCTTCAGACAGCGATTGAGCTCCATGTGCAGGCGGTACTCGTCCTCCTGCTGTATCGGCCGACTCTTTCTGTCCTTGGACCATTCCTGCGCTCCTTTACACAAAAGGAATAGTGTGTTGACTTCATTGATCGTCAAATAGTCATCATTCGGTTATCAGGAAGCGATTGAGTCTAGACCAAATAATGAATGGAACAAATCTCACCTCCTCCCCCTGAGAAAGCTCCAACCATGTCCAGAAGAAGGTGAACTTGGCGCGGGGATAGCAGAACAATGACCGAATCGATATGTCCGTCAACATCCAACTGAGGAGCAAAGTTTGTATAATAAAAATGTGCTTAGAGAGGCACCAAAGTGCATGTACAACATAGGATATCTTAACCAAGAAATCTATTTGGCATCTCATTGATTCATGAAGTTTTTCCTCTTTTTTTTTTAAAACATCTTACTTAAACTTACTTTTGCTCCAGGCAAGGCCAGGTTGTGTTTCAGTGTGAGAGACAGCTCCGTTTTACCGCCAAGGCTGCCAATCTGTATGGGCTCAAAGGCGGCCGCAGAAGCCACAGGCTCTGTGAACTGGGGGTGAGGCTCGCATATTATTCTGGGATTCCAGCTGGGCGAAAGCTTGGTCTCCTGCACGAAAAGAAGGGGACATAGTTTACATCCTAAAATAAAAATAACAATATTTATACACGCAGCATTGTTAAATACTTAATCAGAATTGGTTCGTTCCAAGGGTGTTTATTATTTTTCAATAACGGGACACCTCGGCCTTATAACAGCTCAGAATCAATGTGCTACAAATCCAACATTAACCACAATAGCTGTCCCTTGACAACGCAAAAACAATATGCTCAAAGCATCACAGAATATTTTAATTTCAGTTAATTACGACAGGGGAATCTTTTCCAATAACGGGACGCCCGTTGTGGTTCATTCCTTACATAAACTACATTCTGTGTCATTCGCCTCCGCCCACTTACAGCGGGTGGAGGCGATGACTTGAACACAGCTCTGGATGCCTCGAAGAACTCGTCCCAGAAAACGGTGACGCCTTCCATCTGAAAGTTCTTGTGGGCAAACGTGGTGGGCTGGTGAACGTCCACACTGGAACTGTCCTCGTCCGTTTCGTCACGGTAAACAATCCTGGCAAAACAAAAATGGATGTGCTTGTCAAGGATTGAATTTATTTTATTAAAAAAATAAATAAATGTATAAACAACAAATACATATTTTCTACAAAACGTTGTAAAACATACTTGTTGATCCGAATCTCAAGAGCAATACCGGTCTTGGAATTATCTGGCACATGCTCAATTCTGAGAATTGTGTCCAGAAATGTCACCTTGACTCTTCTCAGGACTGAAAAAACAAATCTAATTAAATTCATAGCAGAGGTTCTTCCTCAAACATGTTTAAAATGTTTGAATGTAGACAAACTATACCTGTTTCTATGGTTTCTGCAAACTTCTCCAACCCTTCAAAGGGCTGGAAGCTCTCTCCCATGTCATCCGTAAGCCTCTGACTCAGACACTCTTTGGCTAGCTGCATACTGCTTGTCATGAAGCTGGACCAGTACATGGGTTCCAGACCAGTACCTGGACCAGAACAGATATGGGATCTGATTGCTTCAACCGTATCTGGCCTACATAATACACGGCAATGTAAAGGAGTATTTGTAGCAGGAATGTAGGAATGCATGTGTAATATCATCTTACCCATCCTTGGCCTTGGTCTGAATACCATCTCCAGGCCCTTGACCTCCAGGGCACAGTTTTCTTGAAGCAGAGCAGCCCATGGCACTGTGAGTGAGATTGTCTGGATGAAGCCTTCTATTACCTCAACGGGGGCATCTGCTGTCTCTAGTAACTCATTCAGTGACTGAGAGACAAAAGGAGATTGTGGTTATACATATGTGATATGTGCATGTGATATATTCCTAAATATTTGTATTCGTCAGTTTTTATTTTGAACAGAACACTTACCCATTTGTCCAAGGGGACCTGTGCGAGTGTTCCAGTGCCCTGATAGAGGTCCAAGCTAAGCTGATCCAAACTCAGCTTCTCCTGTAGAAAGTTGCCGAGATATCGATGCAGAAGATATCTGCAAGCCCGCTTTTTAATAGACTCTGAAAATGGCCACGGCATCTTGACAAACGTATTGTATTAACACAATTGAACAGACTCTTGACTCCGAGATGCAGATGATGAAGAGCAATTTTGTTTATCGTGGATTAAAATGAGCTGTCATCCCGTTGATTTATAGACGCCCATTCCTCACGATTGACACCTTAAAACGTGCTGATAATTGGGGCTATGTGTGCCAGTTGGTCCGACTCCAGTTTGCTGCACCTAAGGGAGAATTCACAGAGAAAATAAACATGCACGATTCCTCCTTGTAAACAGAGACATTGCTAAATGTCACATAGGCAGCTGTAGCCAAACAACATTGGCTAATACAAGGGAAAGGGGGGTTTGGGCGATATGGATTTCAAAATCATGAACCAATCGGGCTAGAATGAAAAAAAGAGAATAACTATTGTCCTTATAATCCACAACCGGTGTCATCTCGCCAGACGACACGATAGTAGTTACCTAGCAATCTGTGTTACATTGTCCAGCGTCAGCTACAGCTGTGAAGTCCCCAACGTGTTTGACACAAAAACACATGCTTTGTTTGCTAGGCGGAAGGCTAAAAACTAGCACGTCTGGCCAAGCTAGCCAGTCAGCAAATATTGAAGTCGATGTCACATCGTACCCCCGTCGATGTCACGTTTTACCCCCGTGCCGACGTTAACTGGCTGTGTTAGCTAACGACGCGGAGCTACCGCGCTAGCAAGCCGCTAACCTACAACTCCAGAGTAACACACCGGACGGTCTTTGTCGCGTGCGTTCAGGTTAACATACGAACACGTAAGATACCTCACGACGACGTGACGCGCCTTGAATCAGTGCGGCGCGTGCTGGCGGCATCGCTTCATCCCTCACCTTGTGTGTGTGTGTGTGTGTGTGTGTGTGTGTTTGAGTTGTTTACAAACACTTTCGTGACTCCGCACCAGTGGAGCGCTAGCCGTGACGTCATCATAACATGGCGGAAGTGCGGTGGTGTGGGGCAACGACTCGAGTCTAGCGCTCAGGGCTGATGCTACATATATGGGTGACACGACACAAAAGGTGACACGACGAGATACGCAGCTCGTTTATTGGGAAATATACCGAACATTAGCAGGTAAACGCTAGCCGCCGTTGCGTTTTGGACGGGGAAACGTGCTGCCAGTACGACCACTTATACGACCAGTTAGCCGGAAGTGCACTGTCACCAAAGAGGTGAGGAGAAATGGGAGCAGGCAGCAAGTTATACGGTTTAAAAAAATATATATGTATACTTATTCAAACATCATATACTTGATACATATACTTGGCTTTAATCAGCACCGTGGTTAGCGTGTTGTTCTGAAAAGGGCGTGGTCTGGTACATCAAATGCACGATGCTTCATTATTGCTTTTCGTTTGTTTGCTAATGCTAGCTGTGCAATGGTTTTCTTTGAAGTACGTTTTATTTCAATTAAAACGTGCTGTTGAGTCAACATGGGCCAGCTGTTATTGGTTAAGTTACTATATCTTACGGATTACGTCATTGCGAAACGCTCTGACACGAATTAAACTCCAGTCCCAAGGGCGAGGCTAATTCAGTAAATATTGCTTCAGGTGATTTTAGAAGATGGAAGTGGACTTCCAGCCAGAGGATTCCTCCTCATTTAAAGAAGGCATCGAGCTTGGATACGTCAAGGACATGAGATTGGAAGCAGAAGCAGTGGTCAGTGATGTACTCTTTGCCGTTTCCGAAATGTATGTGTCACAAAGCCTTGACAGTGCATTGGATGTGGCCTACATAAATGTGGAAACAAGAGAGCGTAATCTCTACTGTCTTGAGCTCACAGAGGCAGGATTGAGGGTAAGCTAAGACACCCCACAATCAGACAATTGTTTTGACATTTTGTATGCATGCTGTTACATTTAATCTTCCTGTCTTCTTAGGTGGTGGGCTATGCCTTTGATCAAGTGAATGAAGATTTAAGCACCCAATATCATGAGACTGTTTACTCCCTTCTGGACACACTGAGTCCAGGATACAGAGAGGCCTTTGGGAATGCTCTGCTCCAGCGACTTGAGAGGCTAAAACAAACTGGACAATGAGACAAGACACCACTGAGGTTGCAGATAACTCAATGTAGTCTGACCACAGCCCAGAATCACCCCCACCCCATGGTTGTCAATGTCAATTGGTTTAGATTGATGGGGATTTTCAGAGAGGATACTTGATTGCTGTACTCACTGTGGTTTAACTTCCAGGCGCTTCCTACTTCCAATTGAGTTACATGTGTCTAAACAAAACTTTTCTTTAGCCTTTTTCAACTTTTGCCTGTCAAGAAGCCCAACAAATGCATCAAATTAAATTATTGTGCTGTCATACCATAATTCATTTTTGGAAACATAAGGATCAATGTTTACACCTACAGAACTTGCCCTAATAAAATTATGGTTGGCATTCCATACAGCTTTTAATGAAGTTGCTACTGTTTACTAACTGAAAATGCATGTTTCCATTAAACATCCTGTTTGGCCAGCATTAGTACCTGTATTTTTACCCACATTTTGAGTACTTCCTTGTTTCCAATTAGTTTCAATTCTCCAATTACTCAAGCTTAATAGTCAAATTCAGACAGGAATTAACAATTGTCACTTTATTAGAATAGTTTATTAGAACGTTGAGAAAAGCGAATCAATAGTCATTTTGACATGTAGTTGTATTACAAAAAGCCGTTAGTTAGAAATATGTGCTCTGGATCGTGACTGCACAGCAGTCAGAAGAGGAAATTAGACTACGACCAACTTGCTCACAATACCGTGTTAAGATAAACTTGATTGAAGAACTCATTGGAGGACTAGGAGAGAGCCACCGTTCTTATATATAAAAAAAAAAAAAGATAGAAACAGCCATTTGTAAGATTTATATTCAAAGCAGACATCTGTTTTGTGTTCAAACTCCCTTTTATAATAAAAAAGAAAAGTGGAATGTGCCATTTCAGCTCACAATCTGAACTGGGAACTGTATGCAGAACAGATCCTTGCCATTGTCATCCTTCAGTTCCCACTCCACCACCAGCTTAATCTGCAAGAAAAGTCAGTGAACAGCATTTAAAAAAAAACAGAACGAATGCGACAAGGAGGAAATATTAAAACCATCTACAGCAAACGATGACCACCACTGCTGCTCTGTCTGATGGGGATAAGTTTCACTTCCCAAAACAAAAGACAAAAGCCGTTTACTTACAGAAGGATATTCTGCCTTTACAGCTAGGTTATTCACATAGTGATAGCTGGTCTCCTTCTGAATAGGACACGCAATTCCACATTTGCAGCCATCTTCAACTGGAATAGGAAAGGGGACGGAAACGCCAGCAATGATCCCGTGAACAATGGCTCTACTGGTCTGGCTTGCCACAGCTGTAAGATTAAACAATAGGAGAAGTCAGTTTATTTAATTTTGTGCAGATTATATTTCTGTACGACCTTTCCCTACTTACCACTGTTGAACGTCACATTGACGCTGTAGGCCTGTCCTTTGTGGAGCTGGCAAGGCTGATTAGGGCATGGGCTGACTTCCACAGCGGAAACCGTTCCAACAGATGATCCTGGAAAACAATGTATTCGGAGAGTCCAGTGAAATCACACGAACATTTGACGGATGCCGAGTCAAGTTATCACAATAGCTGCTTTAGTCAATTCGCACACATCCAGGTACCTTACACCTTAGCGTAACTGTTCAGTAAACTACTTAAATAAATCACTGTTAATTGCTTAACGTAGAGCATGTATGAATGCAAAGTCCTTAAAGTTAGGGTTTTATTGAAGATCAATGTGAAATAGCTAATGCCTTACTTTACCCGTTTACTCGAAAAGTCGGCATTGGATACATATGGATCTACAATTAATCAACGTGGTTGGTTACCTGCAACTGCTGCACGAACAATGAGCGGAAGAAAACATACCACAGTCGAAATATTTCACTTGCTCCGCACAGGTGAATGCGACGACAGACACCAACACGACACAAACAGTTCGGACATCCATTGTTCGGCTACGTTTCTGCAACATGAATAAATAAATGCACTATAAAAGTTATCAAGGCAGTGGAAATTGGGTGACTGTTTCAACTACAGCAATCTGCCGACCATGAGTAATCAAGGGAGTGTTTGTGCCCAATGCTGACGTTAAAGCGATGTTACACAAAAATACCTGACTATGGTATAAACAAACAAGTTAAAAACAAATATTAACGTAAAATACTAATCTTAAAAATGTTACGAGCGTGTACAACTACTGTAAATTCACTAACTTACCTCACAAAAGCTCTCCGGCTCTTAAACCGCCACAGCCGCCTGTAAGCACTTCTTATTACGTTTTATCACGAGACACCCCCGGGTGACGCCCTCCTCTCTTTGGGTTGGTTCGATTTTTCTCAATATTTCACGCGTTTTTACTACTGGGCGGGGTTACGGTTGTACGCCCATTCTGGAGTGACAGTTTTTATGACGAATCAAGTCATTTGTATTTGACGTACGAAAGCGACCGTAAGCATTTCTACCCAATACCGTGGGTTCTTTCTGACTGACATGCGCGTACAGCCAATCACGTACCCCCACTATCGTTTCACAAAGTGTACTTAGGATGCGACCGAGAACATTTGTTATGAAAGATGTCATTCGCAAGGGTTGCAGTGATAAGTGCGTCAAAGGCAAGAGTACTGAACTGTGCTAGGTAATGTCCATGGATCAAACCCATGCAACAATGTTCGGCATGATAGTATTTGATCGCGTTGATGTGTACGAGTTCGTTGATCGATTGTACGCTAGCTACAACGTAGACAACGTTAGCTTTTTGTTTCCGGTATGTAGCATGTTAGCTCAGAGATAGCCCCGCCCACCTTTCTCAATGTTTACATAATGTCAATGAACGACTTGTATGGTCTTATCCAAAACTATTGTGTTCCAAGCATGTTTCCTCATTGTTAGGTTTCTACCTTAACAATTAATTTAACGTGACGTGTTTAAATTGAAGGAATAGGCCGTTTCAAAAAATGTGTTTCTTGTAAGTCCCTTTGGATAAAAGCGTCTGCCAAATGCCCTAAATGTAAAATGTATTTAAACATAGGTTCAACCTATTCGAGATTGAGTGAAAGAGTTCTTTCAGTGAGTCAGATCATTTGGGTCACCTCCCCAATAAGAGCCAGCTCTTTTGGCTCCCAAACAAGATGTATTATTAAGGTTGTTTAATGCCCACTTAATGTGATTATGAATTGTATAATAGTCTTTGTTCCAAGACGTGCTGGGTAGTATTTAATAATTCAATTATAGCCTATATGTCATAGGTGGACATAAGGCTACAGTAATTAAAACGTGGCCTAAGTCAGTCATACTGATGGTGAGTAGTCATTCCTAATAACGTGTTAATGTGAAATGTGTGTCATCTATTTCAAATCAGGTTTTGTGAAAAGCGACAGGCTACCCAGCCACCGACTTCCCCACACTTTACTGCTATAAGAACAATACAGCGTCTCTTTTGGCTCTTCAGATAAGCGAGTCTGCTCCCATAGTTCACATAAAAGAGCTAGCTCTTTTTAGAGCTGACTTGTTCACAAATGACCCATCACTAGTTGAAGTCAACCTTCCTGAAAATGAAAATCCCGATAGTCTGTGCTCGCTTGAGTCAAAGTTCTGGTTTAAGCATAAATGTATCCTAACCTGTTATTTAAAACAGGGCCCGGGTCATGACAACTTTTATGTAATGGCATATCATGTTTTATCTTAATTTCCTGCCCACAAACATTCTGTTCTATCCTGCACTGTTTCCTAGGGCTACATCGCGTGTCAACGACGTCCATGTGAGTCAGCAGATACTGCAACGTAGCCAACACCCCCGAGTTCCTCATGCAAATGGGATTCAACAGCGTTTCAACAGCACCTCAGCGCAGGAGAAAGAAGCGCTGCCAATTGCAGCTGAAGACAGAGTTCATCTCAGTGAATCATGTGTAAAGGTGAGGATACGTCATTATAGGAGGACTTTGGAATATAGCTCTCTTTACTTTTACAGGCATGATTTCTGCAAGGTAAAATGCATTCTTCTGTTATGCTACTTTTTGGATAATTTCAAAACTGAAATAGTTCTTCCTGTAAGTATTTACAAGTATCACAAATCGTTTCTTTTATCCAGAGGCTCAAGGAGATAATGGAGAAGGGAGAGTATCTGAGAATTCATGTGGAAGGAGGGGGCTGCTCTGGCTTTCAGTACAAGTTCTCTGTTGACAGTAATAGGGATGAGGATGACAGGTAATATAATATATTAATATGTCAGAAGACCAGATGTTTCTCGACACGGATGACCGTATTTCCTCACCCGGTACCTTCTATTCACCACTGCGCCACGTCGCCTCTCCCTAGGGTGTTTGAGCAGGAAGGGGTGGGAGTCATCGTGGACCAAGAAAGCCTGGAGTTTGTGAAAGGCTCGACGCTGGACTATACCAATGAGCTGATCCGAGCAGCTTTCCAAATGCAGAAGAATCCACAAGCAGACCACGGCTGCTCCTGTGGTAGCTCCTTCTCCGTCAAGCTATGAGGGACCAGTTGCTAATACGTTGTTCACAAAGCATTTAACTTTTAATTCTGCCGTGTCTAACAGTACAAATCGCACAGCTATTGGCAACGCCAGCCGAAGTAGAATATGTTGTTTATTTAAAATATTTAAGATGATATTGTGTGATATGTCTCTATATATAATGTATGAAAAATGTCAAACATACACTATAAATAAATATAAATATGATCGGTTTCCTCTCACATACCGTCCTTCACTTATTTCTTAAGTGTGCCTGTATATGTACATATATATATGTATGTACACTATGCATATGTATTTATATGTAGGAATAAGGGTGTAGATGAGAGTCAGGGCTACTAAGTCAGGGCTAGTATATTATAAACTATTATATGAGTACCCGCAATTAATGTCAGTGGATGTGTCCCATTGAATTGACATTGTTGTATCTCACTGTAAAGCTCAACTCAAAGCTCGATTGAACAATATTTTTTTAATTAAATTTGTATTTAAGAAAACATCTCACAAAATATACAAAAACAATATCTACAAATGATATTTACATTGGTGTAATGAAAAACAAGGTATGCAGCAACGACTTGTTCAGTATAATACAAAGAGCAAAATGTTTTGCACTTTTCATATTTCCTCTATGATAAAACATTCCATTTAAGCCATATATCTTTTTAAACATTTCACATCACCAATTTCAACAATTACTCTTGGAAAAAAAAAAAGTCACACTTTAAAACAAAAGCACAACAATAATACACCATAGCAGCACACTGAAAAAAGTGACCATGAGGAGAAATGCAACAGTGTCATGGAAACAAAACAAACAAAAAAAGTATAATTTATAACGTCTTTCTGACGAGGTCGGTCAGACAGATTGTCTTTCGGTAAGCCATGCACACCCACCCACTTAACCACAAACAAATCCTCGGGTACAAGTACAAAACACAACGGAGGGGAGTTACTAGCACAAGCTACTGGACGGCTACACACACATTGTCACCGGCTGCTGCAGGGAGGGAGGGGTTTGAGGTTCAACCATTATCAATAACACAACAGTCACATAAACAGACCACCGGGGGTGAGAGGGGGGTAAACACAGTGACCAGGTCAGGTGTACAGTGCATAGTATGCTTTGGCATGCTGACATCCAGAACATAACTGTGGATGTTACATTCAGGAGGAAGGCCACGGGAGTTTCAAATACTTAGTAAAAAATAAAATAAAATCACATGAAACCAAGTGTGTGGTCCAAAAAAAACACACAAAATAAACGATGACGTTAGAAAAGTAATAACCGAATGCAAACACCTCATGTAGATTTAAGGCTAAGTCAGTTGCTACATGTTTTCTGAGAAATGGCATTGTCAGTCACACCGCTCTTACTTTGAAAAATAAAAATCATAAAACACGTTTAAAAGACAGTTTGTTTTTGTTTGTGTTGAGAGAAAAACCTTAGCTTTCCCTCTGTCCATGGTGAGAACTGATGAGACTATGCTTGCACTTCTTGTCTTCTGAGGCAGTGAGTCAGGTCAGGTGTTCATCTGATAAGCTGCCACGTCTGTCTGGTAACCTTCGGGGGTGGGCGTCCGTCCGTGGATAGCCTTGTAGGGCGAGGGCCCATGCATCGCCTGGAGACTCGTCAAGGGAGAATGCACCGTCGTTGTTGTTGATGTTGTTGTTGTTGTTGTTGTTGTTATTGTTGTGTTTTTCCTCAGTGAGGGGCGTGGACGCACCTCCAGACAAACAAGCTGGACATGGGGAATACAAAGAGGAAAGGCCAGGTTAATTTCCCGCTGTGATCGCCACATGTAAATTATAGCACCACCCGGGGGGGTTACGTCTGATTGATCGTACCTTCGGTCATCCCCACCCGCGCTGACGATGTAACGGTCTCCAGTCGTGAAACGTGCGTTGGTCAAATGAGCCGAGTGGCCCAAGTAGCGTTTGTGTTTAGCCTAACAAGGAAACAACACGTGTGAAGACGCACAAAACTTGATTCAATAATGCTAATGACAACATTTCAATAATGCATTGTTTTAATAATGTAGCATATGCTGTCAATATTGTCTACCTCAACGATAATGTATGCTTACATTTATTTCATTTTAATTATACTACTCTCCTGTAGTTTCTGTGATCTGAATTTCCCATGTGGGACAGTTAATTGTCTTATTTTATCCTTGAATTGGTGTTATCCTCAAGTCATTAGATGCTGAAGGTTGAATAGATATTAATTCCCTAACTCAAGCACTATCAAAAAAACAGTCCCAGAGATGTACTTACAAATTTCTCCGGACATGGAAAGTCAAACAGCTTGACCATTCCGAAGTCGTCGCCCGTGACGATGTTGAGGCCAGAGTGGGACACGCAGGCACAGGTGACGTCAGCCTTGTCCGAGTTGCGGGACCAGATGCCTATGACCTCGTCCCCGAGCACGCTGAACAGAAGACCAAAAAATGTACCAAAAAAAATGATGTCATTGCATCTTTCCCACACCCAAGACCCCAGCGTTGTGCTGGCATGGTAACCTAGGCTGCTCACCTTGTCCACGTGGCCCAGGTGATCCTGTCAATGTGGATCTGCTCTGTGACCTGCTTCCCTGACGGCACCTCGTACACCAGCCTTTTATAAGCGCCCGTGGAGACCTGTGGGCCACGGGAAAAAAAACAACGGTTTAATAGTCCAACAGGGTGGCTGATATGCAATATATCTCAAAGGGCTGCACCACCGCTGCACAGCAAAAGCCTGTTTAGGTGCCTGTCGTACCTGGACATAGGTGCTGTCGGCGGAGAAGTCCATCTGCATGACGAAGCTCGGTATGTCCCTGCAGCAGTTGATGCGGTTGAGCTGCGGCCCGAGGGTCAGGTCGTAGAAATCCACCGCGCTCTCGGTGGAACCCACAGCCAAGTACCGCGAATCCGGACTGAAGCTGCATGGGGGGAAAACAACATTATAAACAACACGAAAAAGGCTGCGTTTACCGAGGCTGCTACTAGTGAGCCGAATGTGCCGAGTACCGGATATCCTGGATAGCGGAGCGGCGGTCTCTCTTTTTGCCCCAGATCTTGAGCGACGCCACCAGCAGAATGATGAACTCTCCGTTCTTCATGCCGATGGCCACCATGTCTCCCTCTGGGCTGTAGCTGACGGTGCGGGCCGGGTGACCCAGGTTCACCTTGTTCAGCATCTTCTGTTTTCCCCGAAGACAACAGGCAATAGTTTGCACAAATTGCGTGTCGTATGAAAAATGTATGCATTCGTGGATGCCTGCGGGCAGTTCAGCATATTGTGGTTCATTGCTGAATGCAAAAAATATACGCAGGAGCGATACTATAATTCTGAGTTGGGCGACCATTCAATGCATTTTTAAGTCAGAGCTTGTTTAGTTCTGAGTTGTCTTGAACGCAGCATAAAACCATTCAATCTTTCAACACATACGTTGTTTCATACTATTTAAAGATTTACATTTACATTTAGGGTAGTTGGCAGACGTTTTTGTCCAAAGTGACTTACAACAAGTACATTTGTCGAAAGAGAGTAAACAACAATATATCAGTGATGGCACAGTAAGATTTGAATCGAACATGTTTCAAGCACTCATGAATGGTAGGTTAATAGAACAAAATGACCCCAAGAATTGATTGAATAGAAACATTTAATTACAAAGAAACCCAAAAATCAACCATTAAGTGTAAACCGAGGTATATGCACCAGTGGTATCTAGCATACTAGTACACAACCAGAGGTGACGCGAGGCAGCCCAACATGAACCGACCTTCTCAGGGATGTCCCAGAGGCGCACGGTGCCGTCCTCCGCGGCGGACAGGAACACGTCCCTGGAGGGGTGGGTGCCCACGCCCCAGATGGGCCCGTCCATGTGTCCGTTCACCAGGATGTTGCACGCCGCGTTCTTCTCCCCCACCTCGATGATCTCCGCGTTCCGCGTGCCCACCAGGATCTTGCCCTGCAAGATGGAGGAGGAGGAGGTGAGCGTCGCACCTGAGAACCGCAACCATGGCCGCCAGCAATTAGATAGCTAGACTAACTAGACCTACTAAATAATGCTTAGCTAGATAATAATAATAATAATAATAATAATGTTAATAACAACAATAATAATAATAATAATAATACATTTTATTTGAAGCACTTTTCAAGACACACAAAGACACTTACATACATACATTTTAAAATGTATAAACACAATCTATCATACCACTGATTCTGTATATATATATATATATATATATATATACTGTATACACACACATATACATATACACATAGGTACACACAACATTCTTAGCATCACTGGTGGTAGATTGTGTTTATCAGATGTTTAATGGCTACGTCACCTTGCCCCTGCACACAGAGCGGACACAGTCTATGACCTGTCCCGTCTCCAAGCGGAAGGCCCTGCAGCGCTTCAGCTCCTGGTCCCACAGCTTCAGAGCACCCCCCTCTTTAGACCTGCGCACACGGACGACAACCTCCATCCACTTGAGTCCTCAACAACCAGGGATGAAAACAAAACCCCTTACGTTCACCCAGAGCTTAATGCGGAGGCTTTTTTTGTTCACTTGGTATTCATTTTATGACCTAAAATCAACCGTCTCACTTTTAGTTCAGTCATTGGGCCTCCTGAATAGGTTTTCATATTGATTAGACTGATCAATATGTACATAATGGGATCTAATTGTACGTCCAGTACAGTACTACTGTATGTGCTTATGTGTGTGTGAGAGAGCAGTACTCACGGTCTCTCCTTGCCCCCGGTGACGATGAGGCCATCCCTCAGAGTGGTGTACATGGTGAACACAGGGCCCGTGTGGGCCTTGGCCACTATTCTCACTAGAATGTGTTCCTTCCACACACACACATCCCCACTAATGGTACCTGTAAAGGTCAAGTTATTCTGAAAAGAAAACAAACCTGCACTAATCTAGTGACCTAAAAGAGCAGGACAAGCATGGCAAAAAAACAACACGTTCACAGTAGAGCAGTAGAGCATCATGGGTAAATGATTGTGTAATAACGATACACATCTGCATTTATAGCACAGCGTGGTTAAACACTTGATCCTGATTGGGCAATAACGTTGACGTTGAGCAATAATGGGACAACTGCCTTTTAACAGTTAAATTAAATCCTACGTTAACAACAAAGGTCAAATACACCTCAACCGGTTTCCTTGACAAAGCGGAAACAATATTCTCAAAGTGCCGCAGAGGAATATTTTAATTTCAGCTGATTGGAATAACAGAAGCGACTTACAGCGCCAAACGCCACAGAGAGCATGGTCTGCATGCGGGCGTCCTCGATGGTGCTCAGCACGCCCTTCTTGCTGAGCAGCGCGCGGCCGGCCAGCGTCCAGAAGCGTACGTGTTTGATCCCCACAGACACGAAGTGGGTGTCCGAGTCCGGCCGGAACTCCGCCACGAAGATCCTCTGGGCGTGGCCGAGTCGGCTGGCTACCTTGGCACCTTTGAAGACATGCACTTGATGTGTGAGTTTCCTTGCAGTGTTAGCGGCGTTACTGAGGCAGTTTCGTACACATTGGCTGCACTGGAATGTAAAAAAACCCCATTTAGAATGAAACATGCGTTCATCCTCAATTAAACTGGGATCTAAATGTGTGCGTTAATTGGCAGGCTTCAAAAGCCACCGCCAATTACACACTGATTACTACTGAATTTTACTATGAATATTATGCTATTGTTTCTATTATTATAGAAAAGGGCAACGGTGTTGCAAAAACATGCAGATGGACGTCATGGGGAAGAATCAATCAAGGACATTTTGCGTTCATTGGAGCAAATGATCGTCTGCATTATATGCATTCACTCCAACGTGACAGCATGTGTATATGTATATTTGTATGTCAATTTTATTCAGCATTTCCAGAAACACTCAAGACTCAAAATACCAGGCTAACTTGGGAAAACCAGCTTACGGGAACAGGCCCCATGATTGCCTCATAATACGCAGTGCACTGCCTGGGGCACTGGAGTCCATGCAGTGAAATGAGAGCACATGTCA
>OMKP01060638.1:9326-19787 GCA_900302375.1 Bathygadus melanobranchus | reverse complement strand
TATGTGAAGGTATTATAGAAACATTGGTTTTCATAGGAGCACAAGTGAGTAAGTCAGTTGCTCACTAACAGCAATTGACCACTCTGGGAAAGCGTTAGCCGGAAGTAGCACACTCCTCGTTTTTACAGGAAATGTCCCTCGTTTAACCATTGTTATTTTTGACGGAAATGTCATTTTAGCATTTTTGACATTTTCCTCAGAAAAGAATGCAGAAATGCTCGTCAAAACTTTGCAAGACCCAAACCTTTTTCAACTGAGAAAAACGTTTTTCTGGTTATGGCGTTTACTTACCCTTTCAATGTTTGTTTTTAATTAATTTCATACAAGATTAAAAACCTTACACGCTTGATATCACTCTCATGTCATTCCAGAAAAGGAGTGCTTGACTAATCTACAAATCTCCCCAGAGTAATCCCTCCCAATATAACGTAGCGCCAGTGATCTCATCCAAGATAAAGACCACCCATTGTTAAGGAGTCTTTCCCACACACACACCTGTATCCTAACTGTTAATTATTACACTGCTTCTGTATATAAAAAGGATCTGACTAGGTGTCATAATTCCCTGTGATCTCCACAACACTCCCACCCCCTCAAACACACACATACACGCACACACACACACACACACACACAACACACACACACACACATACACTGACACACATACACACATGCGCACACACACACATTTTCTCTCTCTCTTTCTCTTTCTCTCTCACACACACACGCATTCTCCCCACAGTCACATTTTGACACACACACACACACGCACGCATGCATATTCCAAGCAACCGGGCTGTCAACTGTTTGACCTTCGGAGGTATTTTGAACAGTGCTCCTCTGTGTGGATGAGAGATAGGGGCCAGATTCCCAGTAGCACCAAGCAACGGAGGGCCTTTTTTGGTCATATCAGAGGTATGGCCAGGCCGGATAGACCGGCGGATCAGAGGCAGCATGCCGCAGTACCATGGTGTGGCCTGCGGGGGTCAGTGTTTAGCGGCAGGCAATCCCTGGTTAGGATGTACAAGTCATCTTATGATGAATGCTGTTACTGTTATTTTCCAGTCATTTTTTTTCTCTCTCTCTCTCTCTCAATTTTTTGGCTGCCAGTCTGTCGCGCAGTCAGTGTGTCTGCCTGACTGTCTGTAATGTAAGTAATGGTTAATAACGTTTATAGGTATAAATGTTATTAACTGTAACATCTTTCGATGAACACTGTTCTTTTCCATTTTTTGCTGTCCGAGTCTGTCTGTACTGCTGTCTGTCTGCAGTGTACATAACAGCTAATTTATGTGCTTAAAGTCTGAAGGGAAGTCCAGACTTCCCTTCAACCACACAATGGGACATACAATACAAATATTTGCTCAAAGTGCAAATATGTGAATATTTGTCTCTAATTGAGCGCGCTGGCCCACGCGACATGCACGTAGCGACATTGTTGGGAGTCCTTTGGGACCTTTGTTCCAGCCAGGACACGTATGCCCTGTGTGTGTATTTGCGTGTAGGCTTGTGTGCAGGAGGCCCATCGACGAAACATCGAGGAAAAAGCAGAAGAAGAAGAAAGATGGAATGCTCTTCCGTCCTGTTAATTAGTCATTGGTAGAAAGCAGTCACTGGGGAGTGGATGCCATAGAGAATAGAGGATAGAGGCTGACGTTAGAGCTTTTAATAACACAGGTATTCAGGTGTCCCCCACATGTCTGTGATGTTTACTTGTGTGTGTGTGTGTGTGTGTGTGTGTTTCTATGTGTGTGTCACTGAGTGTGTGTGTGTGTCAGCATTCAGCAGCTGTCCCACTAGCAGATAGAGAGAGAGAGAGAGAGAGAGAGAGAGAGAGAGAGAGAGAGAGAGAACATGGAGGTGTGATTGTGATGACAGGCGGCGGATGGACCTCTGTTAACTTACTGGGTCACCACACACACACACGTACAGTTCTCAGAACGTCTGCTATTTCCACATCATAATATCCGCTCATCTGGCCTGAAAGAGAATCCATCTTATGTGCTTTTTCTCAAGGCTTCTTCCTGTTCTCACCTGCCTCTGGGGTGAATTCTTCCTTGCACGTTTAGAGGTTTAAAGGCTCTCCCTTATCTCCCACGGAGGTTGACCTATGAAGCCCATCGAGTCTGCAACTGTGGTAAAAGGTCTGCCTAACTAAAATCGACTTCAATTCTTGATTCAAATGTACACAGTACACCCCATGACAGAAGCACATGTCAGAGCCAAACAAATACACTTTAGCAAAGTACGTACGTACGTACGCACACACACACACACACACACAAAGATAAACATTAAATACTGTTGCATAATTCCCTCCACACCTTTCCATATACACTCCAGCTGTGTGACACCTGATCCCTGCCTCAAACTAAACACCGTTCACAGTTTTTCATCATGTTTAATTTAACCATGCGACAGGGTCTTCCTGATGGATGCGGCCATGGCAACAGGGTAACGGCAGCAACAACAACAACAGTAACCCCGTTGAGGAACCCCTGACCTTATTGCCCTTTCGCAATCAGCCCCAGGAGATGGATTAATGCTAGTTCCCATGCTAGTGCTCACCCCCGCTAGAGCTAAAACATGAGCTGGATTAATGGTGGCTTCCATGCTAGTAATCACCCCTGCTAGTGTTAAAACATGAGCTGGATTAATGCTAGCTTCCATGCTAGTAATCACCCATGCTAGTGCTAAAACGCGAGATGGATTAATGCTAGTTCCCATGCTAGTGCTCATCCCCGCTAGTGCTAAAACATGAGCTGGATTAATGCTAGCTTCCATGCTAGTAATCACCCCTGCTAGTGCTAAAACGTGAGCTGGATTAATGCTAGCTTCCATGCTAGTAATCACCCCTGCTAGTGCTAAAACATGAGCTGGTTTAATGCTAGCTTCCATGCTAGTGCTCACCCCCGCTAATGCTAAAGCGTGAGATGGATTAATGCTAGCTTCCTTGCTAATGCTTACCTATGCTAGTGCTAGAACGTGAACTGGATTAATGATAGCTTCCATGCTAGTGCGCGCCCCTGCTATTGCTAAAAGTTCAGCTGGATTAATGATAGCTTCCATGCTAGTGCTCACCCCCAGCTAGTGCTAAAACGTGAGCTGGATTAATGCTAGCTTCCATGCTAGTGGTAAAAGAACGCGCACACATCGCGGGTTAACTGTCACTGGATCCCCTGGCTCTTTGCACCATGACTTTATAGGGAAAAGATAAACAATGTACCCCCACCCCCCACCCCCGATGAAAGGAGTGACAGGAAGGACATTTTTCACCATGGACACAAAGACCACCAAAAGGAGAGACGTGCTCTGTGCTTTTGCAAGGAACCCAACCGGGCAGAACACAATGCTCTCTAATATACGAGTGCATGTTTCCGTCCTGTAACTGGACCACTTCGAGACGCTCGGTTAACGCAAGGCCGTGTCCATGCATACCAAGTACAGCTACACCAAGCACAGCCACGCCAACTACTGAAGATTTACACCTCATGGTGTTGGACGAAAACAACCGCGTCTAATTTAAATAGAGGGAGGGCGAGTGAGACACAAGAGAGGCGGCGAAGGAGAGAGAGCGAGCTAGAGAGACAATGGAGAGAGAGAGAGAGAGAGAGAGAGAGAGAAACACATTGTTCCGTGTCAAAACAAAAGCACCTCCGAGAAGCAGGGCCAATGTAATCTAACCCTAACCATATCTTTAAGATCCCCATGTGGACGGTCCCCCTCTGCCCCCCATGTTTCTGTGGGGCAGCGGTGTCATCCAAGGCCCACCAGCAAGGCATACCCACCTCTCTCCAATGACCCATTCTCACTCTCTGCACCATTTACTCTCCCTGGGTGTAAATTCCGCTTGGCGCAAACAGGAACCAGGCGCTTTGTGAGGCTTGGGTTACACCAACTGCCCTTTTAGGTAGGTGTAATCGTGCGGGGTAATGAGCTCTGCAGGTGTGTGTGTGTCGTGGTGTGTTTGTGTGTGATGCTGCTGTGTTTGTTGCACCGGGGGCTTGCAGTTGGCAGGTCGTAGTGGTCAACACATGGAGCCTCCCTTCCTGAAATTCCATTTCTCGGAATGTTTGCTCTGTTAATCTTTATGATCTTCCACACAATCAGGAATCCCTCCCAGCCCATGTCCAGAGGAGAGGCCACTGCAGAAGAGCACAGTTCTGCTGGCAGATGGAAACGCCTTCATTGTAGTGTTTCACTTTATAAACACAACTCTCTCGACTTGTTTGGTCCGTCGATGGCTAAAATATGGGATATAAACATCCAACTGCAGACACGGCAACACCCCAGACACGGCAACACCCCATCGTGTTTCAGGATTGGTAGTCAACTATCAAATAATTAAGTGTTGACATTATTATTACCCCAGTGATTGTTTTGGCTGGATAACAACAATGCAGTTTTCCGGGAAGTAGCAACAAGTAAGGCCAGAGTTTTGTTAACTGGAAGGTGTGTTGCGACGGACGCACACAGTGGGGGTTCGAACCAGGAACCCCGCGATTGGAAGTCAAGCGATATAAGCACATAGCTCAAAGACTGCACCCATTCAGGTCCACGATTATAGCGTTCTTAATGTTTACCCCGAGGCTAACACTGTGACTAACCTTTACGCTATCTTTACTACAGGGGAAAGGTGGCTGATTCTAACTTTATTTATTTTTGTCTTTTAACAGGCAGTTTTATCTGCAACAAACTGATAACAGTCGTCAAGTAGGCGCTAACCAACTTAAACGATCCACCCATGGCAAACAGTTTCTTGGCATGAACCAGTGTCTAGTGTAACAGTATTTGACACGTTGTCTGCTATTTATCTTGAATCAGGGCGCTGATAAAGCCAAGTGGTTGAAGAGCGCTGGGCTTGAGAGGTGCGACATTATTCCAAACCTCATTCCCAGGGAGGGACTGAACGAGGCAACGTTGTAATCATTTACCTCCTTTTCTGAGATTTATCTTAGTTAGACATTTAAGGAATGTCAAGGATAATGTTGCTAGTTTTGTGTGTTTGTGTGTGTGTCTGTGTGCGTGTGCGTGTGTGCGTGTGTGTGTGTGTTTGTGTGTTTGTGTGGGAAACAAGACAAGCGTAGTAGCAAAGAAAATAATACTAATGGTGTTTGACGCACTCGGATGCCATTAGCGCTCAGAATTGCAACTTTGCAACATAGTTTTGACCACTTCAACGCAGTAAACTCTTTCAAGTGCAAAGTGCTCCGGAATAGACCGGTTCAGAACCGTTGGACCGGGCGGTATATTTAGCTCAGCCCGACTGGTAATCATCCGAGTCCGTTGGGCCCGCGCAGCTTTTTACTATATTCTGTTGGAGCGCAGGCTTTTTCGGTTGGAGTTTCCACGGAAACCAGACGAGTGACTCACATGTGAAGTTTAGCCAACGCAGCTCTTTGGCTGGGGCGGCCATGTCTCAGTTTCCAGGCCTCTGCCCACACAGTAGGGATGGAAAATGAAAAGAAAGAAGAAAAGACCTTAGCTGTTGCTCTCTGCCCGGGTTCACTAATTATTTTGTTCACCGTCCCTATACTCCATTCACATTGCTGTTTCTTTCATGTCTTTTCATGACCTTTTTCTCTCTTGTTCTCCCTTGTTTTGTTTTTTTACTTTTGTCATTTTTAATTTCCTGCTCGTTCCTCACTTCCAATAAGTAATTTTGAAGTAATTTTATCTCTGTGACGATAAAGTAGAATACAATCTATCTTTCAGCCTCGCCTCCTCCTCTCCTCTCCTCTCCTGCTTGCCTTCCCCTCCTAATCCTTCCTCGCTATCCACCACATCTCAATTTCTCAATTCTCTTGACCTCCTCCTCCAGCAGTGTGAACTTGGTGCCTCCGCCCTCAGGCTGGGAGGGGCCCCTGGCCCAGTGGGAGCGTTATATGACTGGGTGACTCACCGCCGTCACACCCAACACATGTGTATGGTAATAAAGAGATGGACATAATGAGACGCCCTGAGGAGAGGTGGCACGGCCTGTTGTGTTTTAAGCGTGAGATCATTTCGAAAGGGAGTTGTGATGTTTGTAGAAGATAGTTTTGAAGTGCTTCCTAGGCCCTTGGCCAATAACTCGACTAACTGCTCTGGAAGTGAAAGTTGTCAATTAACTTCTCTGAAGGGTTTATCAGTGGTGTTTGGCTGCTTACCGTGTCGGGGTTATGATAACTTTGAACAAACTGTTTTTAAACACCCAAATCCATCATTTGCTTCAGTTTAGGTTTGTTTTAGAGTTGTTGGCAAACAGTGTGCATAGTCAAAGTGATAAGAAATGTTTTCAAGTCACCCTGTCGATACACGCATATAAAAACGCCTATATCGGTAACTGGATGTTATTAAGGCGGGATATCTGCGATTAAAAAACACTTAACGCTTACATTTCTCAAGCGAGAGTCGTTATTATATACAAGGGTTTGTGATCTACGTGGAAGAAATTGTATCTTATATTATTATATATTCTCTCTCAGGATAAGATGCTAAGTACTATTTAAAGTGCCGGGACGTACAAACATACTAGAGGATATGGAATTAAAACCCTGGTAAGTGTTAGTCTTACGTTACAGTGCTTTTTAGTCAGAAAATCCCCATGTGGTGGAGCTTAGCTATATCTGATTGGCAAGATGGATTCCCCGAACCAATCAGAGAAGAGATGCCCTGATTGGTCAAACATTAGGTGGGAGCGGTCTAAAAGCAAAATGGTCTCATATAGCATAGCAAACTAGAAACCGACATTCTCACGTTTCACTCACCAATACCAGACGGAGGACGGATTCAACTAGTTACACTCAAATGATAGATTTGAGCGTATAAGCAGACTTTCCTCCTCCAGATCTTGCCTACAGCACTTTTTAAATAGGCCTACATCATTTGCATTAGGCTAACATATTAATCGTGCGTAAGACAAAATAATAACTTAAGAAAACGAATACTTCACAAGGATGAAATGAGAGACCTACGCCTAAAAATGTTAGGCAATAGGCGAACGGCACGCAGTAGGCAATAAACAATGATGTCTCCAAAACGAGCCGTGCATGTTTACTCTATAAGTATATATTATATACTCTATATTCACGCTCCGTAATTAAGTGATCTTCCGCAGGGAACAAATGTGACAAATCCGCGGTCCAAGTCCATGAAAAGCGCAAAACAACGGTGTTAGTAGTGCAAAAAGAGGCGACCCGGTCCACACAAGCACTGTTAAAAAATATAAGCTTGTACTTGCAAAATGTCACATTTCCATGACCTAAAACCTGGACGAAAGCACATAGAAAAAGCAATGTTAAAATACCCGCGTATTGCGTAGACTAGGCATGAAGTAGTGGAGATACATCTGCGACCTGTGCCCTGGTACAAAGAAGGAGCCGACCGCGATTAGCGTTATGCGACGCCTGTGACGAATAGTGTTGACCTTCCCGGTTGTTTCCGGCACATTCAGAACTGCGTCGGCGAACGCTAACGTTAGCGGCCCACTGTCCATGTGCTTTGTCAAACTTTGACGGATGACTAACCAACGATCAACTTTGAATTTATGAACACGTTTCCCCCGTTTGTATTTTGGGTTGACCGGGGACTTTAGATGAAACACATCACGACATGGCGTCGTTTAGCCCAACAACATGCTAACAACAAGGCTGTCGTTGGCTGATGCAATAACCTTGCAAGAGTTCACATGTAGAGAGGCCCGGGACCAAAGCCAAGGCTGTTCTGTACACATGGGCCAAGCTGTGAAAAGGCCTTGTCACCTTCCTGGTTAGGTTACAAAATAACAGTCGGATCGGATGAAAATCGTAAGGTAACTTTGTGTCATTTCCTTTATAATGGGTCCTATTTTTCATTCACACCTGTTGTCACACCCAATCCCGTTTCCTAGTTCCTGTTGTGTGTGACTGGACAGAGCGTCTGCTGCACAGTGAAACAAGCAGAAGCCACATTTTAGTGAACCATTCTAACATGTTGAAACCTATTTTCTCCTTCGGGAACCATCGATAAGCAGCAGCGAGACAGATAATGTAAACAAACAGTGCTTTCTGCACTCCTGTCACCGTAGAATGAACATGCTCTTGGAAAATGAAAGTCTGCACCAACAAATATATTGGTTGTACGGACAACAGGTCTACTTGTGGCCTACTTTATTTCATCAAAGAATAAACTACAAAGCTCAATTATTCCAGCAGCTGTCTTATGCAAACAAAACCCTTGCCGCGCCAGTGATCAGTAACTGCTAGTTTTAGATCTGTCCAGTGCTGGAGCAGGTATTTTCAGAGAGAGATCTCAGAGGGTGAGGTATGTGTGTAGCGTGACCAAGCACTTCCCTACAGAGAGGATTGTAAGCTCTAGTCCGCTACGAGGCCCTGCTCCCCAGGAATGTTAGGTATGCTGAGGAGGACCGCTGTTTCCAATCGTTTCATACTCTTCTGTTCTGTCCATTTGTCTCTGTCCCTCTTCCTTTCTAGCTATTATAGTCTGCATGTCTCTCTGTCTATCTATCTGTGTCCGTCTGCATGTCTGTCTGTTAGAGGTGTAAATGATTAACTCGATGGTTGATTCATTGTCGCTGTTTAGATTGCGAGGTGTGTATGTGTGTCTCGCTGTGTGTGTGTGTGTGTGCGTGCGTGTGTGTGCGTGCATGCGTGCGCGCACGTGTCCCTCTCTTCCTGTGTCTCTATGTCTCACCCTCTCTCTGTCGAAACCTGTCGTCTATCTCTGTCCATATCTCTCCCTGGTGCACCTGTGTTTCTGTGTGTGTGTGCGTCAGTCTCTCTCTCTCTCTCTCTCTCTCTCTCTCTCTCCTCTAATGGGAGTCTTCTGCTGCTCACCTGCCAGGGCTGAGTAGTGTCGTGTGTCACCGGGCTAGGCAGTTTCAGAGCTCCACCACATTGGGAACCAAGGGAAACGATTTGTCAAAAGAATGCACCACAATGTTACAACACAGCAGTTGGGGCAGGGCTGATGGGAGTAATTGGGCAACGGTTGTCTGGTTGGGAAATCGTATAACATTGCCGTCTGGCTGGACGTCACAATGATTTATGGTACCATCCTGCAAATTTCCAATACGTTGTTTCATAATCTGCAGCGCTGCACGATGGTAAACATACGCCTTGATTTACCACGTGTATTCTGGAACAGGAAGGGTAAGGTACAGATAGTGTTATTCCTATTGGCGGTTCAGTGTCACAGTGTCTCACTCCAAATTTTTGTGTCATGTGATACTATCAGTGTGCATGTAGACATGGAGTTTTCCAGTGTAGGAGGAGCAGGGGAGCTATGGGGGTCAGTCTGAATCAAGCAAAACAGGAACCAGACTGAGTAATACAAAGGAAAACAAACCCATAGCCCTGCGAGCGGTCTGGGCCAGGCTGTGCTGGGACGCATTTGGAAACAGCATGGGAAATGGAGGGGCCCTCCTCGAAAAAACAGGGGGCAAGGACTGTGGGTCATTATGTGCATGTTGGAGGGGCTGACGCAGACATTTTGTGGCCTCAGACCAGGGTGGAATGCGTGGGAGGAAGTTGGAGGGTGATTTGGTCAAGGAAACAGGATTTACAGAAGCACAGACACAGAAGACACATATTTTTTCGTATTTTTTTAGTATTTCCTTTTTATTTTGTTACAACTATATCTCTTACAGCTTTTGACATTGTAAGAATGACCAAACACCGGATCTAGAGGAGACACACACAAATTGGCAGTTAGTGAGTTTGTGACACCAATTTGATCCAATCAGAAACAGCCGTTGCAGTAACCAGTGTCTGACCCGGGATGGTGCTATGCCTGTGGTTTGATTTGAACGATGATTAATGGTTGTCATTCACCTCGTGGCCATCTTGGTTCGAAGCACTAGCTGGGTGGGGCAAGTTCCCCTAAGATGGCTGCTAGGTGAAGGCCCATGTTAATCGCTTAGGCGCTGACTACTTTTTCGCTAGCTTTGACATCTTTGCTCTCTGACACCACTTTTCCATCCACTAGGGTCTGTGTCACCGTCACCACTTTGGTCTGGACTGTCTTCTTGGACTCCTCCAGTCTGAAAAGTAAATACAGAGGGAATTAAACATGACGTTTTGATTTTATTGGTTGAAACAACAGCATCTTGTCTAATATATTGTAATCATTGAGGGGCAATGTCCACACACTACCACAAAATCAGAGCAACCCCGTGTCAATATTGTCATATGCTCAAATACTTTGAACCTCCATATTCTAGAGTGTCATCTCTCTGCTTTGTACACTCACCCCTCGCCATCCAGAAGTCTCCTGTACTCGGCGATCTCAGCCTCCAGCTTCATCTTGATGTTGAGCAGGATCTCGTACTCTCTGGTCTGGCTCTGGGTGTCGCTGCGGATGCGAGTGAGCTCCTCCTGCAGTCTCAGGATGATCTCGTTGTACTTCTCTACCTCCATGTTGTAGCGTGTCTCCACGTCCCGCAAAGTTGCCTCCAGGGCTGCTTTCTGTCATGGTGGG